>CABHPP010113517.1:0-29501 GCA_902168425.1 Peromyscus attwateri
TGGAATATAGAAAAAATATGAAAAATTCCATATTTTATGTCTTCATGGGAAATTACATATACTTCATCTAGAAACATATAAGGCATATTTGTTGAAATTAAATATATAGCTTATATACTTAATGTATTAATGTGTTTTATTTATTCATGGAAATTATATGTAATTTATATGTATCTCTATAAATATATGAACAGGAGGTATATATAATTTTAGGTGCATATATTATAAAATCTAGGAACCACATGCAAAAGAACTCATGTAAGCATTTGCATTTGTTTTATTTTGCTTAATATGTGATTCCCTAGTTCTATCATTTTCCTGAAAACATTATTACTGGCTTCTTTATGGCTGAATAAAATTTCTTTGTGTATATTTGGTATGTTTCCAATGCCTATTTATCTGATGATGAACACCTAGGTTACTTCCAGAACTTGGCTATTAGGAACTGTGCTTCAAAATCTTGGATGTTCAGGAATCTCCATGGGGGAGGGCATATAGCTATCTTATACTGTAGCTTAACTTTTAGTGCATTGATGGTCAACCATGTCTCAACTGAATAGTAGCAGGATTAATTCATGTTCTTACTCATAGGATAGAAAGTTCCTTCTTCCCAATGTATTCACCAGCATTTGTTTCCTTAGTGATGGTCATCTTGATAGAGTAAAATCATATTAGTTAAATAGAGCTTAGGGACAGTTGTAATAATCTATATGTAGCTTTGTTTCTGGGAAGAATGGATAATACATTGTAAAAACATGTCCAGGTGAACAGTCTAAAAGAAGATTCAATTTTTGGATTGCATTTATGAGATTAAAGGAAAAAACTATATAGTACATATGCATTTAAGGTATAAAATTTATATGGGGTACTAAAGCACACTATAGGTTCCTCTGTGTATAAGAACAGGTTGACAGTGTGTTGTTGTGTATATAACCTCATTTATTACAGGTCTTGAGGCAGCAGAAAGAAAAATTCAGAATAAGGCTCTTGTCTATCACCATACTGGTCTTGAAAAGAACCAGGCTGAGGTTGTGTCTGCAAGATTGACATAAGATTTCAGACAGCAGTGGGGGAAATCCTGGTTTGGTCCTAAGAAGATTTTTGAAGATCTATCTCTGGGACCCTGACAAGCTCAGCGTTCACTAAGAAGGGAAGAGTTTGAAACAGGAACCCAACAGAGGGGAACCAGGGCAAGAGTTTCATTCATGTGCAATGTACAAATGATCTTTTAAGTAAGACTGTAAAAAAGAAGAAGGTAATAATACCCCTCAATCTTCTACTGCCTTACTACCATATGCTGTTGCTCTAAAGGAATATATTTGATATCTTCATTATGAGATGTGCACAATGGCTACCCAGTCCTTTTAACAGAACATGTATGGATAGTGAACATGACTCTGAATGTGAGTATCCATCACAAATTTAAAATTAATTTCATGAATAGACCTATCACCCATTTTCTTTCAGTTTTCCATTTCTTCCTATTAAAGAGCTATATGGTAAGTGTTTAATGTCCTGTGTGAAGAGTCAACATTTCCTCCCCATATAGAATTTAGATTTAAGGGGTATGAATATAAAACAATATGATGTGTTAGATTCATGAGAGCCAGAGCTGTGGAGGGCAGTGAGTGAGAAAAGGGAAGTCAGAATGAACTTGAGGAGAGAGATAGTGATGAAGTTCTCATCAGGATGACCACTGAAAACTTCCAGGAAAAAAACAATTTATTAAGGGCCAGAAGAGTCTGGAAGAAGGCAATCTGAGCAGAAGGAAGAAGCATCCAAAAGGCTCCAGAGTATGTATATATGCTATGTATAAGGATTCCCAGCAGGCCAGCAAGGCCAGAACAGATAGAGAGAATTGAGAGCAAGAATCTAAAAGATAAAGGGTCCCATGCCACCCTCAAGGTCACCATGACAACTGTGACTTCCCACTGAGTATGGAGGAGCAGGACATGCATCGCAGGTCAATATTATACCTGGACTATATGTCAAGGGCCAACTTGTTGAGATCAGCAGCTATTGAAGTATAATGAAATCATCAAACTGCAGAATGATTGCATCTAGAAGAAAAAATGGTAATACAGGAAGTGCTGAGGTTTGAGAAGGTGTTGGAATTCAATGTTAATGTTAAGTCAACAAGCCTAGCTGATGAACGATGCTGACAACAGGAATAAATGATGGAAAACAAAAGAACAGAGTTAAAATTAACCAAGAAGGGGAGACTTGGGGAGGTCCACACATTGTACTGATGAGCATGGTGAATATTTTAGTTTTGGATGTTCATAAAAGCAGACTAAAAATCTAAGTAAAGATAGGAAGGAACCTTTAGTTGAAATTGGGAGAGCATATTTATTAAATCTATGAACGTGAGAATTATTAGAGCAGTGTTGGCTTATTAGAATTATTAGAGCAGTGTTGGCTTTTCTATCTAGGAGCCAGTTTGAGCTCTCTAAGGAAGAAAGGACAGAGAGAAGAGATGTGGAAACTTGAGTAGAAATTATAGTTGAGCGTTGTAAAGTAGGGGAGCAGAGGGACCATGGTGAGCTGAAGCTTTGAGTTAAGAATTCACAGTTCACTTACCCCATGATGCATACCCTTGATAATGTGGAGGCAAGCCATTGGTTACCAACAAGTCTCCCATTATGTGGTTCTATTTTATTTAATCCAGGTAAGGAGATTGCATTCTTTATTAGTCTGGTATACTCTACAAATTCACCAGCCTTCAAATTCTAATGCCCATTTATCAATGTATTCCTGATCTACCTAAATTATAACACCTAGTCCATTATGCGCCATGAGGAAAGAGAGAGACAACATGTATGGGCTCTAAAATTTTATTAAATCACCACATAAGCAGGTCACTGATTGATTAGAGCTTCAGCACAAGGACTCAAGAGCCTTGTTTCTCCTGACATCCCCAAGCAGGGGCAGAAGTGGGCTGGATAAGCATAACATTTGCAAACATTTGTTGCCAGGTTACAGTTACACTTTTCACCAAACAGGATTTAGAGATTAGAGGCCTCCTTGAATGTTCCATCACGAGCAACTAGTATACAATGCAAGCCTTTCAGTCCAACCAATCAGATTCGTTTGTTCTTTCTGTGTGTAGGAACAGCCATAATGTTTCTAAAGAACTAAAAATGCATAAGGACTATTTCTGTGGTTTAGGGAGGAGGTTGATCAGCCATTGGAAAGTTCTCATCTCCCCCAGGGCTTGGGAACCTGAACTTTATTTTACCTGCATTTATTTATTTACCTGCAGGTAAAATGGAATCTGAAGTCAAAATGGCAGTATTCAGGCCACAGTGCTTTTGACTGCTCCCTTCAAAAAAGGGTCATAGGTGGCACTTTTTATTTGCATGAATATGTTATCTATAAGCTGATGTCTCATGATTCATGCTGGAGAGATGATGGTTGGATGCTTACAAAAACAAGACATGGAGTCATTCAACCCCAGTAATTACACTCAACATTATACAATCTGATTTTTTGATGTATAGAAGTCAATTGGAGGAAGGTATAGCCTTCCCATTGCTGTTGGAGGAACACCCTGGTCCCCACAGGCCTATAAATTAGTTGAGGGATATGCATAAATTGAAAGGTCAGAAAGAAGATCAAATAAGGGAAAATAAAAGAACACATTATCTTGTCCAGGATATGATCAAGGTTTTCTTTTCCTTTTTTAATTTTTTTTCTTTTTGTACAAGGTCTTGGCAAATAATGAGATATCTTTGAATAAGAGGGGGATATATAAATGGTGATATTTTGCTCAGATGGGGATAAATGTTTGCATATATACATAACACCATGGGAGCTGTATAAGTTAATTTGCTTAATTATTGCTGTGACAAAACCCCTTGGCTAAGTCGATTTGTAGAAGGATGCATTTGTCTGAGTGGGGACAGCATGGCCACAGGTGACATGAAGGCTGGTGCTGGAACCTGAGAACTGAGAGTTTACACCACACAAGTGAACTTGAAATGGTGTGGTTCTTAGAATTCTCAAAGCCCACCTCCACCGAATCACTTCCTCCAGGAAGTCCACACCCCCTAGGCCTCCCCAAACAGCTCCACCAACTGGGGACCAAGTGTTGAAATGCCAGAGCCTGTAGGGAACACTCTCATTTAACTCACCACTAAGACTGAGGCTGTTGACAGTCTTTTATAGAGAAGTGTCACCTGAGTGTAGATGAAACCATGGAAAAGTTAGTTTATAAAGACCAAGTAAGAGAAAACTGGAGGTAGGGCTTTCAATGACAACCTTAGAGAGATTGTCAAGATTAAAAAAAAAAAAGTAAAAATAATAATAAATGACTAAAGTGGGATATAAAGGATGTAAATTGAGGGATGGCTTTTTAATTTTTAACAATTTTAAAGGTTATAATACTTATTTACACGAGTGTATATGTGGCTTTGTGAGTGTTTGTGCATGTGATGTGCATGTGTGCAGTTATGTGCCCTTCTGTATTCAAAGGCTAAGAGAGGGCAGTGGGTGCCTGTAGCTGGAGTGACAGGCATTTGAGAGATGTTTAGATTATTTTTATCATTGCTGAGATTTGAACCTCAGTCTCCATAACTGACCAGCAAATGCTTGTAATGATTGGGCCATGACCTCAAAGCGAAGGATTATACTTTAATGAAAAAATATTTTAACTGCAAACATCGGTATGAGAGCAAAACAGTTGAGGAGCAGTAGAGCAGTGCTCGTGCCAATGTGGAGCTGCAGGCAGCTTTGATCCCAGAGGCCAGGCTGTCCAGAGATGTCTGGAAGGCAGGTAGTGAGGCATGAGTGAAGAAGTGTTGGCACAGAGTTTGAATACGCAGTGGGAAGAATCTGCATTTTGTCTGTACTGAGGAGTTCTAGATTCTCAATGATGTGGAACACGGCTGATACTGCATACAGCACACAGTATGAGAATGGGAGGGAGGCTGGACTGAAAAACAGAGGGTTAAGTTTACATTGCAATATGGGCCATTAAAAGTTCATGATGGTACATGCAAAGCATCCCAGATAGTGTGTGTGTGTGTGTGTGTGTGTGTGTGTGTGTGTGTGTGTGTGTGTGTATGTTCATTTGTTGGCACGCGCATGCTTGTGGAGGCTAGGGATGGACATCAGGTTGTTTTCCTCAATTGCTTTCCCCTTAATAATTTTGAGATTTGGTGTTTCACTGAACTGGGGGTTCTCTAATACATTAGCTGGGATAGCTAGCCACTAAGATCTCTGGAACATCTCGTCTCCACCTACAACCTAAGCTCTAGGTTTACAGAACTGCACAGGGATACCCAGCTTTTTATGTGGGTGGTTGGAATCTCAACTCAGGTCCACATGCTTCCATGCCACACACAGTTTACCAACTGAGCCACCCCTCCATTCCTGTTCAGCTGTGGTCCCTCACTTCCTGCTACCTGTGCCCTTGGGATTAAACAATCAAAAGACAGGCCAAAATGAGGAGTTTCGTGTACCAAAATAATCTTGTGATGAATTGTGTTGAAGGAGCTAGACAGTGAGGGTGTGCATGAGCCTTTGTGGGGTTCAGGAGTCTTTCGTGGCGGAAGTTTCGCCTGCCAAGATGCTTCCTGCTTTGCTCTATCTTTATTCCTACCTCTTGTGTTCATGTCATGGTTACAATGGTAAACCTTCTATTGTTAGATTGGCATGTACTGTTTGAGCTCATTGAGAAGCTGACTACGGAAGCGAGATACACACTTCTACCCATTTCACACCGACACCTGTTGTCTTGAAGTGTCCTTTGTGGTCCCTTGTCTGTCAGGAACAGGCTGGCCCCGGGCCCGATGAGGAGGAGGAAGGAAAACAGCAGTTAGCTAATGGTACTGAAGATGAAGTATCCCTGATAATAACTAGTGGGTAAACCTTCTTCAACGGGCATGCTGTTTCTTATCTATTTTATAAAAATACCTACAGTGGGACTGGGTAACCTAAGTTCATCCATCCACATGGAGCTCGGTTGTGAACTGCAGCTAACTGCCTCAACTTTCCCAGTTGGTTTCTGCAGGTGTTTGAAAGCCCTGATTTGATGATGTAACCTTTCCTTGCTCTTGCAGTTAGGTTAATCTCGTCAGCTCTGCCGGATGTTGTAAAATCCTAACTGGATGATGCTTTGCTGTCTGTCCTAGGCTTGCTATTTGTTCTTTTACTTGACTTGCTGTGTACTTACTAGACTCCTTCATACAAGGAAGTACAGTGACCGTAGATCATTCTCCTTGCAATACAGAACACAGTGGTTCTTTAGTCACTGTAGACACATAGATCCTGACCTGAGACTGTGAAGTGTAGGCAAGGACATTACAATGATTTCTAGGGCAATTTCCCTGTCTGTGGCACGATGTAAACAAAAGTGTCACAGTCAACAGCATGAGTATCACTTGAGAACTTAGTAAAAACACAAAATTTGAAGCCTGGATTTCAGTATAATGAATGAGAACTTCTGGGAGGGGCTTGAGTGGTTGCACTGTATATGACCTGTGAAATTTTCTGCCATTGCTGCTGAGATAAGAAACAGCATGCCCGTTGCTGCCATTGGGATTAAACAATCAAAAGACAGTCTGAAATGAGGAGTTTCATGTACCAAAATAATCTTGTGATGAATTGTGGTGAAGGAACTAGGTAGTCCATCCCTCAGAAAGCTGTTTCTGTGGATTTCCAAGTAAGTAACCCCATTAGGTGAGTCTCAAACAAGCATCTTCATTGGTTCTCTGCTGTCTAAGACATATAGTAAAATTCTTTCCTTACTCTCTCTCCCTATCGTGTGTGTGTGTGTGTGTGTGTGTGTGTGTGTGTGTGTGTGTGTGTGTATGTGCGTGTATGTGTATCAATAGAGACCAGAGGCAATCAATTGTCATTCCTTCCCAGGAACTGTCTAACTTTTTTTTTTTTTTTTTTTTTGAGACAGAATCTCTTCCTGGATCCTGGTACTCACAGATTGGCTTAGGCTTGATGACCAGTGAGACCCAGAGATCCCCACTTCCCCAACTTCTCAGTGTTGGGATTACAAGCTCATGTTACCATACCAGGCTTCCTCTTCCCTGAGCTCTGGATTGAATTCAGATCCCAGTGCTTACAAGGCAAGCACTTTACCAGCTGAGACATCGTCCCAGTTCCCCCATCTTGGTTTTCAAACATTTATATTTAATCTCTGCTATGCCGTTTCCTTTTCTTTATCCAGTTATACCATCAGAAAAATATATTTCTGTCTTCATAATGAATTTCAATCCGTTTCTGGTTCCTCTAGGGCAACTCAAATGCTTTTCTCTGAACTGTAAAAAAAGTCTTTCATTTACATTTTGTGTTATTTTAATAATATATTTTATTTTAGTCATATATATGTGTCTTACGTGGTTATGTGCACATGAATGCTATGTCCACAAAGGCTCAAAAAGGTTATTGGATCATATGAAGATTGAGTTATAGGGGTTTGTTAACTATTCTGTGTGGGTGCTGGGAACCTATCTCAGGTCATCTGTAAGAGCTTTAAACATTCTTAACCTCTGAGACATCTCATCAGCATGTGTTTTCTGAAGTTTTTTTAATTAGTATATGAAGTATTAAATATCATAATTACATTTGAAGCAAGGTATATTTTAGCAGGCTTTTCTTTCTCCTGATCTCCCCCACTTCCCTACTGTCCTGACCTCTGCCTTACAATCTTTCTTGAAGTCTAATTTCTCTTGTACATCATTTGGGTCATTTTGACAACCCACCCCCCATAGCACCTAATTTTTCTTACCTCTCCTGGTCTTTTCCTAATGAAGGATGGCTTTGACCATATACATACATACACACACACACACACACACACACACACACACACACACACATATATATACTCATTATAATTCATTACATCATGAATTTCTGTACATATGAGTCCACCAAGCAGAAAGCCACCCAATGGTAAGGGCATTTTCCCAAATCTTCATTGTCCAGTTTATCCAACATTTATTGGGAGTTCATGGTATATTCTTGGAGGATGAATAACTGAATAAGTTATTCCTTACATAAAGTGACTTCTGAATTCAAATGCTGTTCCGTGTCTAAATCTGCTTCACAGTAATTTATTGTATGTTGTACACAGCCAGAATAATGAGCCATCTGCTTATGGAATCCATTTCCTTGTACTCAGGTCATTTGTAACTATATTAAATAATAATTTATAATACTTTAATTCTTCATATGGTAAAACCAACCCTTTACTAATATTTCAGCAAGAATTTGTGATTCAAATAAGCTATTTCTCTTCAGCCACATAGAGTTTTGTTTTCTGACTGTTCAGAATCTCTTCCCGGGGTAACATCATGGTCCCCTACACTATTGGCATACAACTTCGTTGAGATTCTGCCTGCTTCTAGCTGATGGTTTTTACTTTAGAAACAATAATGCAAATTGAGATTGCCCTAAAACGGTTCCCACAAATATGTGACTGCCTTTAAGAAACAGAACTATGTAATTCTCTAAGTGTCTACAGAGTGCACAAAGAGATAGGTGCATTAAATAGCATTTTTTACCATATAAATTAATTCTTTAATTTAGATTTTTCTCATTTATACAGAAATAATGGCAAGACAATTGTAGTTATAATTGCACATATGGATAATTAAAACAACCTGTAAAATTAATACTACTGAAGACTATATGATTTACATTTTAAAAACAAATTTATGTGGTATTCTGTATGAATACAAGAGAGCTTGAACTTTCCAGTATTTTTACAGTTAAATATGACCACACTGCTGGGTTCTGATCAGTCTGAGGTCCACAAAAAAGACCTATGGCTCTTTCAGGAAAGCTCACCCCTTCCTCACCCCACTTTTCCTGTCATTTGACTCAGTGAAAGGGATTCTAAATTTAGAGAGATCACCTGCACTAAAGTAGTTAAGACAAAACCTCTCTCCCTCAGTTCCCACCAGCCTTGTGGAATTTTGATGTGATATTTAGATTTATTTTTTATAAAAGCTAGTAACATTTGCCCCAGCCAGCATCACTGAAATCTGCTCCAAATAGTCAAAATTGGTCTTGTGCCATTCTTGACACTACCTCAAGCATGGCTGAAAGTGTGGGTCCCACTGACAAAGATAATGTAGATAGAAAGAGAATCTGGAAGCTTGAGCAGTGGGTAGCGGCAAGAATGGCTGAACTTCCTTTGGAACATATACAAGTTTTTACTATAATTGTAGAAGGAGTAAGTTTTGGCCTCATGATGAAATGGTGAGAATGTACAGTACTGAAATGTACACAAGCTTAAGAAGACAGATGATATGCAGTCTGAGACAAGGCTGGAACTAACCCATGAGGTTTTTGTGTCAGCCAGATTTATTAGTCAAAACAGTATTTCAGGATCTCTATCCTTATTAGCACACCATGGTTTATTTTATTACTATTCATTTTTATTTGTGTGTGTTTGTATATGTGCATGTATATGGATGTATGCATGCGTGTGTGATGTATGTGTATGTTTGTGCATATGTGAGTGTGAGTGAGTATATGCCACATGTGTGAAGGTACTTGCAAAGGCTGAAGACAGAGTCTGTAATCCTGGATCTGGAGTTATAGGTATTGTAGGCCACCTAATATGGATACTTGAAACTGAACTCAGGTCCTATGCAAGAACAGCAGGTTCTCTAAGACACCAAGCTGTTTCTTCAGCCCCTAGTACATCCATCTTTTAAAAACTCTCCCCTACAATGGTGAAATAATGACCCATGTTGGGCTTTTCATCATTTCTTAAGTCCATCCCATACACGGTTGCTGAAAGTGAAATGATTGTCTTGGCACATGGAGGAGAAACAGGGCCATCTAGGTCAGATCTGGGTTTTGTCACTCAACAATCTTCAGATATATTCTTACTTAAGTACAAATCTGAACTTGGTTTAAAATTCATGACAGCTAGGAAGCATGCCTCATACATATTCAAAGTTCTTTCTCTCCCAATGATACATTTTAAGAAATCATTCATTCTTAGTAAGAAGTAGTGTGATTGCAACTTGGTTTACTACATACCAAACTAATTGGAATTAGTAACTCTGATGATCTATATTTCTTTTCACCTCGGCAGGATCTAAAATCACCTAGGAGACAAGCCACTGAGCACATCTGCAAGGGACATACTAGATTAGGTTTGTCTCTGGGTGTGCCTAAACTAAATTAGGTTAATTGAGGTAGGATGACCAAGCTAGGATTCTACCCACAGAGGGCAGGCTTGTCCTATATCAATCAATAAACAGGCCAATCCTTCACCAGTATGTCTTCAGGCCAAACTTCCCTAGTGATTCTAGGCTTTATGTAAGTTGATATTTAAAATTAACCATCAGATTCTATATATCTGATAGTCTATTAAGATGTTCCATGGTTCATACTTTGCAGTAGTTAAGTGGATAAGAAATATTCTCTGGTTCATGTATATTGAAGAAATTTTAAGCAGCTAACTCTGTAATGTGTTAGATTACTCTCTAGAAACTCTCCAATTTATCCACTGTGATTTTGTAAAGCTCTTTAAGAATGGGATTGATTTCTATGCTAATAACAACTCTTTTAATTGTTAATTACCCTTTGGGCTTTATGTTTACTATTTTTTTTTCTAGAAAAACCTTCAGCCATAAACTTGAAGTCATTCATTTTTCTAGAAATTACCAACTGAACCCAGAATGATGGAGTGATGACACCCACATTTGAGGACCAACTCAGCTAAAGTCACTTAACATTTGCAAACAACCAGTGCAAACTTTCAATGTCATAGGCATTGTACCCTGTTACAAAGACTATGGACATGGAGGATGCATGTTGATGTCACACTCAGGCACAGAGTCAATGCTCGTATGTTGTTTACAGAAAGGGCTGATACTCTAGACTGACAAACAGTGTATCAGTAAGCTGCTTTAGCTATCCTTAGCCCACATTTACACACAAAAGGACTCAGGATCACATAACTGGAATCTAGAAATATGGCAGATCATCCAGCTAGTATATTTATTTATACAGTGCAATCAGGTATCTTGTTAGACAGCTCAGCACTGGGCCAATTTCTTTCTGCATTGATCCCTCTCAAGAATGAAGAGTAGTTCTATTAACAATGGTGTGTGTGTGTGTGTGTGTGTGTGTGTGTGTGTGTGTGTGTGCGTGTGAGAGAGAGAGAGAGAGAGAGAGAGAGAGAGAGAGAGAGAGAGAGAGAGAGAGATGGAGTGTATCTGTTCAGTGTTCAAATTGTGAAAAGTCTCTTCTTTCAGTGATGAGGAGACAAAGACACAGCTCCACACTGTCCCCTCACTTGGCTAAAAAGCTCCTTTAATCTTCTAGGGACACAGATTCTGGCCAGACCCACAGTTTTGGCTTTGAGACTGGAAAGAATTTCAGGCCTTGACAGTTTGAAACAGAATAAAACAAACAAACAAACTAACAAACAAATAAATAAATAAAGATATTTAAAGATAAACAGGAGGGTTATGAAAAAATAGGACACATCAAGAGAGCATGGATGTGGACTTCCCTATGAGGCAGTCTGAGAAAGCACAACATACCCAAGGGGTAGTCTCAATTAAGTCTTAGTATTTGGGTGGCTCTCAAGTTCCATCTCAAAAGGTTGCTCATAATGCTTTCTTTTGCCTGTGCTCTCTCTTCTGATCCATGGGATTGCAAGGTGGCTCAGGGTCTGCCTTACGTGAAATTATATTATAATCCGAGGAGATAAAACCAGGACCACCATGCTTGCACAAGGGGGTTGGTACACGTCCTTTTCCTGATGAGGGATTTGTAGGTAGAGTCCTATAAACTCACAGGCTCATGGCTAGGGAGGGAGAAAAAGCCCTAAGTAGTCACTAAGCTTGCTGGAATTCTTGCCGTTTTGTTGGCCAGAGGCTTCAGCCACAATTGGGGTTTGAAGGATGTCTTTCCCTTATCCATCACATAGTTCCCCTTCTTTCCACGATGGTTGCCTATGACACAGCATATGGGATGTCCAGCTCACATTTCCAAACTGAACACTGACTGTGATAAGGAGAATATACTATGCTATGCTCTAACAGAGTACACAGATTCCATAGCCGAAAACTACGGGACTAAGGATTCTTCTGGAAGGAGGAAGAGAGATTAGCCTTTGCCAATAACACATTGAAAACTTTTCCCTGACACCTGACACAGACACAGTCTGAGTTTTCTTTTCATTTCATTTCTGTTTTGTATTTTAGAATTTTGGGGAATTTTTTAGTTGTATAGCTAGTGAATTATAATCTGATAATAAGAAATATATGTTAACGTGACATATTGCAGAAAATTTATTAAAAAGTGATGTTTGTAGTATAAAATGTATTAAGTAATGAAATATGTTATATCATTATTTTAACACCTGCATTTTTAATTGATGATTATAACAGCAAAACTGTCTGTATGCATCTCTTCACGTATAATAGATATATTCATACTGTATTTTATATCTAAGTAAGAGCTACTTGCACATATGTAACATATATAATGAAAGAACAAAGAAATAAAATTCACTCATGTTTTGTCGTAGCTCCTGCTCCTTAGAGGCAGACTGCTCAGTTCCCAGTCAGCTTGTGCAGGTTGTGTGTATTATTTTAACTCAATGATTTAATGAAACATAAGATATGATGTAGAAAAAAATAAAAGTATTTACAGAAAGCTAAATGTAATTCTTTTGGAAAAAATGACACAATTAAGTTGTTAAAGATAATGTGTAGAATTTTGTAGGAGAAGAAAACATACAACATTAAGATAATACAATACAAAAAACACCTCTATATAAAGTTGTAGTTGGACGGCTTTGCAAACAGATTTAATGTAATTTCCTTGTTTAAAGAAAATGAACATTATAGAGAATATGCTTGGCTGTGATTGCTTTGGAAGGAAAACACTTACCTCCCATCAGAGGATATGTACCCAAAGGAAAGCTGATCCTACATCTAGTAAGTAGTCAACAGCAGCTAGTGAAGACTTTCTCCAGTTGAACAGCTGTAAAGATAACCCTATCATTCCTGATGCAATTGAATATTTATTAGTTCAGTAGTCAGTTGCTTAAGAACACTTTCAAGTTTTCAAATGGATACCTCAATACTTTTTGATTTATTTATTTAGATTTTAAATTTCTGTGTGGGAGACAAGGGTCCATGGTGTGCCTGCAGAGGTCCGAGGACGATTTGTAGGAGTCGGTTCTTCCCTTCCACTGTGTGAGTTTCAGGGACTGAACCTTAGTCATCAGGCTTGGCAACAAGAGCCTTTATGCTGAGCAACTCACAGCCAGCACTCTCCAGAGTACCTTAAATTAGTATTTTGAAACAATTCTAAAAGGAATCAAGTAAGTTTTACTTGATTTTAATGGAAGTGAAATAATTTTAAGTGAAGCTAAAATGTTTCTGAACTTTATACAAATGCTTTTTATTCTAGGAATTTTTAAATTCTCATAAATTTTCAAAGAAAAAGCATTAAGTGTTATAACCATTAAAATCAATTTAGTCATATATCTTTTTTAAAGTTTAACAGATTCTTCTGATTTCTCTGGGAGACAGGGGAGATGGCAACTTTCCCCTTCTTACTTCTTTCATAGCTTTCTATGATTTCTTAATTACTATGATAATTTGATTGTACTTTTCTTACTACTTTGTCCCAGGCTTGCATTTACATGGATTCAGTGAGTTGTACCCCATTTTTCACTAGGGTGTTAACCTTTGTTAATTTTACTTTTCTTAATTGAATTTTACTATTGTGTGGCTGATTACCTTCCAAGAAAAAAAAATGAATGCAACATTTCCCGAAGGCTGTATGTATTTGTAGGAATGTTTTCTTGTTACCTTTTGCCAAATGAGAATGTAATTGGAAATAAGACCAACGTATTGAATTACACTCACTTTTTTGAACTTTAGAGAAAATTTCATGTTGTGGCTTAAAACATTTAATGGAGAAGCTTGAACGCAACCTATTTTTCTCTTTCTTTTAAGTGCTTTTTTCTGAAAAATTCTGTAATTATGCTTGAAGTTTGATTACAAAAATAAGTATAGACAAATGCACACAGACACATAATGAATACTGGCATTTCACTGATGAATTTTTCTGGTATTTTATTAATTGAGTTTATTTTATTCCATATGTTAAATATTATAATTTGAATGATTTTTGTTTTACCTTTTTCATACCATTTTCCATTCTGTTTGTTGGTTTTTTCTACATTGAGAATGCCCATTATCTTTTAAAAAATATTTGAGAATTTCATACATGTATGCAATGAAGTAGCATCACACTTACCCCTACCTCTCCTCTCCAACTCTCCTTAAATCCCTCATGACACATCATCCTCTCAAATTCATCTCCTCCTGCTCCTCCTCGTCCTTCTTTTTTTCCCCCTCTTCCTTTTTATACAGTGTCCCTCTAAGTCCAGTTAGTGCTGACTGTATATGCATGGTGTGGAACTATCCACTGGAGTACAGGTAACCTAGCCACAGTCTCATCCTTAAAGAAGAACGGTTCTTCCTGCAATTGTCAGTATTTCCTCAGTTAGGGGTGGAGCCTCAAGAGCTTTGGCCCTACCCATCCTGGAGTCTTGGCTGGCTTGATCTTGTGTTTGTCACTCTTGCTGCTTGTAATTCATGAGTGTGATGGCCACCTGTTGTCTAGAAGACAGCATCTCAGGACACTTCCTCTCACCTTCTGGCTCTTCAGTTCTTCCCATCTCCTGCTCCTTGTTTTTTCCTGAGCTTCAGAGGTTGAGAGTTGATACAGATGTATCAATTGAGCTGAAACCTCAGCCATCCCTTATTCTCGGCTCTTTGACCTGTGTGAGTCTCTGTATTGTCTTATGCTCAATCTTTTCTGTCCACTTTCTATATCAGCATCTTCTAATTGCTCAGATCTTTCTGCCTTTTCATTTGTTTTGTTTTTTTTGCCTTTTCCTCTGTTCACTATTTTATATCTTTTGTTTGTGATGTTGTATTCAATATCCACTCCAAATGTATTTCCATAATTATTTCACCGTTTAAAGTATCTTATTCATCATTCAAGTAGACACCCTGTCCACAGTTTCCATTTCCTTTGATATAATATGAGTGAAAACTTCATCTTTTATCCATCTTCTCTTTAAGTTCTATTTTTTATTTTTATTTATGTGTGTCTATATGTGTCTATGCTACGCAAATGCAGGTGAGGACAGGAGGGCATCAAGTCCATGGGAAGGAAGTTGTAAGCTGCTAGGAACTGAACTTTTGTCCTCTTCAAGAACAATATGTCTTGTCCAGAACCAACCCAACTTTCACCATCGTATCAAGTAGCTTAGTTTTTTTTTAATGATATTCTAATGTGAATGGAGGGTGTTGAAGCTGGTCTTCTTTATATGTGATTGTGGCAGTCTGCTTTGAAGTTATGTTGACTGTTTAGTACTAATGACATCTCCCCTAACCCATCTACCCACACAGAAAACCACACCTTTTAATCTTTTCTTACCTTTTACTAATTTTTGCATGATGTGTATAATCTTCTATTCCGAAGAATTAGTTTTACTCCTAAAATTTTCCCTGGTTAACTATTTCCATTTTTAACATATTGCTTGGCAAATGATAAAACATTATCAAAGTTGTAAGTGCTTAGCTAACTCTCCGTGTTATTTTTCTGTTGCTATGATTAAACACCATGACCAAATCAATCTATAGAAAAAGGAGTTTATACTGGAAGGTTCCAGAGGGATCCAAGTCTATCATGTGGGAAAACATGACAGCAAAAGGACGCAGTGAAGGAAGCTGAGAACTCACATCTCACCCATGAGCACGCAGCGTAGAGTAAACTGAAGTAGGGCTAGGCTAAGTACTCTCAAGCCCCACCCCACCCCCAATGACACACTTTTTCCCAGAAGGTAACCAACACCAAACCTCCACAAACAGTGCCACTAACTGGGAATCAAGTATTCAACTATCAGAGCTTATGGGAAACACGTTTTATTCAAACAACCACACTGTCCCCTCCTTGCAGCACTATGCTTAGTTTTCCCCCTGTCTTGATTCTCCTGTCTCCACCTTCCATTTCCCCATAGGAACATAAGGAGTACAGACATATGCTGCCACATCAGGGCCCCTGAACTCAAGCCGACCATTCTTGTGTAGCAATCACTTTGCCCACTAAACATCTCCTCAGCCCAAGAGCTCTGTCTTTACTTACCAAGATGATAACCACCTTCAAGTGTGGATGTAGAGTGCTTGAGATCACAGCTTCATGACAGAGAGCTTTCTAATCTAATTAATTGGAAACCAATCAAAGTAGTCCTTGTAACTAATGGTCAGCATTCTGGAATTGAGGCCAGTCAGTGGTTCACACACTTAGCCTGCCACCCTACATGTGTCTTCCTAAGCCCTTTGCCATTAATTCTCATTTGGTGCATCTGGTCTATGGCCAATGACTTGATGTTGCCTGTGTTGGGTTAGATAACCACACTTCTTGGCCAAGTAAAAACACATGTTGACAGAGCTCTCCTAACAAAAGTACTAGTGGTTAGAAAGTAGTAATACTTAACAATTAAAACAAAAAATTAAGAACCCCAAGACATTGTTTTCAGGGAAAGAAAACAACTACAAGAAAGAAACAACATTTTTATCTTTTCTGATGGGCCATTTTCAGTCTTGCTTTGCTTTTCAATTTTGGTCCTGGTGCCTTTGGGCCATAGGATGACAATCCCTCAAGCCCCGGTATGAGCTTCAAAAGATACTTTGACATCAGAGCTGGATTTGTTTCCAAGTAGAAAACTGGCATATCTCTTCCATCATGTTGCCAATTCACATCTCTATCAACAGACAAGTGAGAGAGGTCTTTGGAGGGTAGGGGATATCTTATTTCATACGTGTGAATCATCAATAATGAAGCTATTACAATTACTATGCAATTGTCTATCCTCATACTCCTTCACCAACTCATACCTACTTCTAACACATTGTCACCACTTTCAGCAGTACTGGCTCACTTAATTCAGACACATTCAGACCCTTTGTGATGATCAGGTGTTAAGAAAAACTAAGTCCATCGTTTCTAGGAAGGAAGGAAAGGCCAGCAGTTTCAATCACATAGCCTCACCATGTAATTTACATGGTCCAGCAAGTTAGCATATTTTATAATTCACTGGTATTTGAATTATTTTTCAAGAATATCTCTCTAGGGAAATTCCCTCCAGTCTGTATATTGAATACTTAAAGTAGGATATTTCTTCATGTGACTTTATTATAATTTTAAACAAAGATTCCAACAAAAAGACCTCAAGATGATCAGGACAGCCATTTTAAGTGACTTGTTTATTTAGTTGATTATTTTTGGTATGTGTGTGTGTGTGTGTGTGTGTGTGTGTGTGTGTGTGTGTGTGAATGTAGACACCAGAGAGAAACTTTGGCTATCATTCCTTGGTTGCTGTTTGTAATGTTCTGCAGTAGGGTCTCTCAATGATCTGGAACTAACCAAGAAGGAAGCCAGGCTAGCTCATATACTCAAAGGATCTGCCTGTCTCTGCTTCCTCAGCTCTGAGATTATAAGCATGTGTCACCTAATTTTTTTTCCAACATCGGTTCTAAAGAAAAAAAATCAGACCTTCATTCTTGCAAGGAAAATTTTATGAATATGATATATACATATACATGCATAGATAGTATGTGATTCTCTCTCTCTCTCTCTCTCTCTCTCTCTCTCTCTGTGTGTGTGTGTGTGTGTGTGTGTGTGTGTGTGTGTGTGTGTTAACACTGGCATGGTTTCCACCACAATGGCCAGAGGAAAACTTGTAGAAATCAGTTTTCTCCTTCTGCCACGTGGGTTCCTGGCATTAAACTCAGGTCATCGGGCTTAGAGCAAGTGTCTTTTCCTGCTGAGCCATCTCACCAGCCTTATTTATATTGTTTCTAGAAAGAAAATGACTATACTGCATGGAGATCGGTGAGCCTGGCAGTAACAGAGGAACTACCTACCCAAGTTTTTCTTTTTAACATTGCAGCAGGCCCTATCAGTTCCTTTCAGAAATTTTATGGTTTACATCATCACTGCTATTTTTTTTGCATCTCCTATGACATTCATTATTACTGCTTTCATTATTTTTGAGTAACCTCTTTCTATCCTTGGTATAGATTTCTGTTCAATGATCCTGGTTTCGTCCCTAGTTGAGTGAGTATATTTATTACTATTATTGAACAGTCTGTCACACTTGATAATGTTTAAATATTATAGATAAAAATCACATATTCCAAAAAACCTGTTACTGTGGAAGATTCCTGTGAAACCAAGTCTTCATGTAAGATTTGCTCATAGTTTATTTTGAATGTTTACAGCCTGTATGCATGAACTGCTTAAAGATTAAATGGTAAGTACTGAAATTAATTGGCTTCACTAGTAAACATGCCAATCATTTAGAAGAAAATACTCACTTAATGTGTATAAAATACTATTCTAATTATTTGAGCTTGGTATTTTGATATGTTTGCTTTATGATTTAGGTGAGGAAAGACAAACATTTATTTTGGACAAAGGTCAGTTCATAGTTTTCTAAGAAAATTTCATCCATTTCTAAAGTCTTTTATAATCATCACAGATGTATAAATTGATGAGTTTTGAACATTGTTGATTAGTCTATATAAATTGACTAAGATTGTGACAAACCCTCTTAGGTTTTTTAATTTATTCTATTATTTATATATGTAAATATAATCCACTCCATAATGTTACCTCTATGTATGTTTTTAGGACTGACTATTTGGTACTGGATAACTAATTGGTATTCTCTTCACAGGGAAGACTATTTCTTCTTCTCTCAGCATTCCATAGTTGCCTGTTTTTCTTTGTGTAAATGGGTCTATTGGTGTCATCCTTGTTCAGCTCATGTTTAGGCAGACATATTGGTGAGAGTTTGGCTGCACCATGTGATATTCCTAGGATGCACAGTCCCACAGCAAAGTTCCTGTTCTTCTGGCTCTTATATTCTTTCCACACATACATACCCCTTTTACTCACTGATCTGAGACTTAGGTGCAAGAGTTGTGTTGTAGATATAACTTTTAGCAATAAGGTCCACAACTTTGCATTTTTAATCAGTTGTGGGATTTTTTTGTTTGTTTTGTTTTGTTTTGGGAGTTTTTGTTTGTTTGTTTGTTTTTGAGACAGGGTTTCTCCGTGTAGTTTTGGTGCTTATCCTGGATCTCGCTTTGTAGACCAGGCTGGCTTCGAACTCACAGAGATCCACCTGGCTCTGCCTCTCGAGTGCTGGAATTAAAGGCGTGCGCCAAGGCTGCTCGGCTGTTGTGGTGTTTTTTTAATGGACTCTGTTGGAAGAAACTTCCTTGGTTAGAGATGAAGCCTACATTTATCTGTGGGTATGAGGATAAACATTTAGAATGTAGTCAGGGATTAGGCTGTTTTAGGAACAGGGGGATTGTGAGTTCTCCTCAACAATCCATGACTTTACTAGTCCTGGGTAGTTGGTTAGGTTTCCAGGACTAGGACCAGTTCCCTTCTTGTTGAGCCAGCCTGAGATACAATTAGTGAGCTGCTGGTTACCACAAGGCATGCCTGTGTTCCACTTCTGCGCCCTTGGGGTTATCTCTTAGGTAGTGTTCAAAGGAGCAACTTTATTCTTTACTTCCTGGAATTTCAATCTTTTACATTTTATCAATGTAAAAATGACAAAATTCAAGACTACATTAAGGTGTTTTGATACACATATATGTTATGAAATGTCAAAAGTTTTCCTTGATTCCTGAACCTGGCCTATCCAGAGCATGAGTATGGTGTGTTTCTCTCTGTGTATTTTATTGCTTTATTTGTCCTTGCTAAGAAAACACGGGAAAGCAAGTGGGAGAAGTAAATGACTAGCAGCCTTATCATAATTGCATCTTAATAATTTATGTTATTCACAGTTTTCTGTCCTCTGTGCTTTCTAATGAGCATAAACATCACTGTAAAATTACACTGATCCTTAAGTCTTGCCTTAGGAGACCTTGCTTCATGTTACCACAATACCATAAATAAATTTAAAAGGGCCAATTTGAGAAAACCATTTGCCATCTGCATAATATACAAAAGGGAAGAAGAAGCCATGCTTCACTAAAAGGTCCTGGATTTAGACTGAACAAAGCCCAGCTATGAAAAGTGGATGTGGATGTGATTAAGAAATTTCCTTAAATGGAAAATTAAATTGCAAAAACCCAATACCAGTCTCAATTAAATAAATATAAGTCCTGACAGCAATAGCACAATGATTTTAGCCAACCAGATTGAAAAGGTGTAAAGATGAATAAAACCTCCTGCTTCAGGGAGCTATTTAACTGTGTTTCTCAAAAATCGAACATCCACATCCATTAACTGCTTATTTCTGCTCTTATGAAATGGTCCCGCAAAGCTCTTCAACTCCTGCTCCTCAGGTCTGTGCAGATATTTTTGGAGATACTGTGCTTTATAATTAAACACTGGATATACCTCTCTGTCCATCTCTGAATGAGCAAAACATCGTGTTAGACTGATAGTATGGGTTATTTATAGTCATTAGCATACTCCAAAATTATTTGAAAAAATGTGGCAAACTTAAAATAAGATATCTACCTATATTCATTTTATAAACATAACAAACTTATGATCTATGCATGTAAACTTCAATGAGTATATGTGCATCTATAAATGTAGGTGCTCATATGCTTTACAGGTATGATAATTAGGTAGAAAATGAAGTAGATCAACTTATCACCATCCAGGCACTGGAAATGAGAGGCTGAGTGACAGCCCTCTATATATTTATGTATTTACCTATTTTTGAATGAATGTGTGTGCATATGTGTATATGTGTTCATGCTCATGTGTATGTGAATGCATTGTGGGAGAGAGGACAGAGGTCAACCTCTGAAGTCTCTCTAGAATGCTTATGTTTTAGGCCTTTCCTTGAACCTAGGTCTCCCTGACTCAGAGAGTCTGACTAGCCCAGCTTGCTGTGAAAAAAACTTGTACCTCTCTCCCAAGTTCACCTTATCAGAAGGCTGCCTATGTCATTTGCATTTGCAGGATGTTGAGGATCTGAACACTGGTTCTCATGCTTGAGTATCAAGCACTGCACCTGTTAAATCATTTCTCCAGCTCCAATTTTCTAAGTAATGAACTTGTTTTATATTGACAAAAATATTGGTAATTTGTAGTGAACATAGTGTCAATAGTATTTTATTCTCCTTAGCATAGGACAATATAGTATGACTGTTTACAATTTCTAGACAAAAAATTTAATTTACATGATGCAGATTTATCCAGATACATAATGCCATTTTATGAAAAATTGAATAGAATAAACATTCTAAATGTATGTATCATCTTAAAAAATCATTCCATAAATACAACAGGTCTTTCAGTATGTATCAATTTAAATTATCAAATTTATTTTATTTATTTTTTTCAGACAGAGTCTACTATGTAGCTTTGGCTGTCCTGGAGCTCTATGTAGAGCAGCATGGCCTCAAATTCAGGGATTCACCTGCCTCTGTCTCCCAAGTGTCAGGCTTAAGGCATGCACCACCATATCTGGCTTTAAATTATCAACTTTTAAAACACTGGTAATGGAATAGATTTTAGCTTCATTATTTAGAGTATTTACTTTTGACCTAATGTATCCCAATCAGTTAAGCTAATTTATTTTAATGATTCTCAACCTCTTCCTTCATAATGCAATAATTATAGCTCTTTACAGAAAAAGAAAAACAAATCCCACCAGAATGAAGCCAGGAAATGGTGATGAAACTACCTTATAAATTCCCTGTTGCACTATTCTTACAGATTTCACTATTGTGGTATTAGAGGAGACTGTGATACAAGGACTAATTGTAGGCAATACAAACTGTTCAAAATTAGTGGAATTTCTATACAGCAATAAAATATCAAGGGGGAAGCTGGGGTGATGCCTCAGAGGGAATGAGTACTGGATTCACAATGTGAGAACCTGAGTTCTAATCCCCAGCATTTATGTGAAATTTACATGCACAGCTGTAACCCCAGCACCATGGAGGTCAAAGACAAAGGGATCACTAAAGCTTGCTGGTCACTAACCTACCTACATGTTCAGTGAGAGACCCTGCATCAAAGAACTAAGGGGGAGAGGCATGGATATGATAACTTTTCTGGATTTTGAGTGCAAGCACACATATTCTCACGTATGCACCAAAAAGCATATGAGAGAAATCAAGAGTATTTTAGTTCAAAACCTAATTCAATTCTCAAGTTGAGCTTTCAAATAAAAGATTACCTTTATAGCTTCAATATTATGGTTCTAAGAAGACATTCTAACACAAGCATTCTCCAGTGACTAGATTTAATTCAACACCCATCTTCTTTAGTACAGCACTAAATGTTCCATTCATAGTGATAGCTGTATACTACCCTTGATTGTGAAACCTATATATTTTAAATGAATAGAGAAAGTTGGTGTGAACAGAGCTCCCTGGGTCTTCATTTGTGTGGAGCTGTCTTTTCCAAGGTTTTACATGAAGGTTACCACATGATCCAATTTCCTCCCAGAAAGGTTTAATTAGTTACATTTGTTGAAAAGTTTGACATAGTTCCTGGGTGCTTTATATTTAAGACTACTTTATAATTAAATGTCATCTTATAAAAGCTCTCCTTGCTTCTCCATTAATTTATTAGTGGACATTGAATTAAAAATCATAAAACCCAATACTTACTAGTGAATAAATTTAAAATCTTGACTAATAAACAGTTGGCATATGGACATTCAGTTAAAATATAGAACATTTTACTGAAAAATACAATTTTTCCCATTTAAAAGTTTTTATGCTGATACAATATAATTGGTTCCATTAAGCCATTATAATATAAATTGCATTTCTATGAGGTCATCTTAGCCTTTGCACATGGCTGAAGACTTTCATCAGCTCCAAGAAGATACTCATTGCTATCAATGAGCTTTACTTTTGAGTTTCAGGAGACTAAATTAGAGGATAAAAAGAAGGAAAGAAAATGGTACATGATGATTTAAAATAGGTAACACTTACAAACAGCTTATACCCTTCATTCATTCTTTAATTCTGCCATGCTGTTAACTCATCAAGTTGTCAACTTTATCTGAGAAGTTGGTCTCACTAATCCTGATATCAAATTTGGTGAAACTGAGGCCCAAAGAGATTAAGTGCCTAACCCAGTATGTTATAAGAGGTAGGGAATTAAGACAGAGTTTGAGGGGCCACAGAGTTAGCTCTGTGTTGAAGAATATGTATTGCTCTTCCAATGACCCCAAGTTCTGATCCCATTACACACATCTGGTAGCTCATAGCTGCCTATAACTCCAGATCCGAGGTATCCAACACTCTCTTCTGGCTTCTACAGGCACTTGCACTCAGATACACACACACACACACACACACACACACACACACACACACACACAAACATGCACAGAAACACAGACATATTCATAAACACATATACAATTTAAATCAAATTAGATTCTCAAAAAAGATAAAATTTGAGACCATATAGCCTAGCTTTCCAAGCCATGTCCTATCTTAACTGATTATTTAACGTTCTACAATGTCTTTCTATGTAAATTGGCTTTTGTATTTCAATAAATGATAGACCACATATGTAATTCTGGTTCTCAGAGGTTGGGAGTAAAGTGCTTGCTTGCCTTACAAGCATGAAAAATTGCACTCCTAAAACCCATGCAAATAAGCTGTAAGAGGTGAAATCCTTATAATACCCATGAGGAGAAGTCAAAGACAGGATCATGGATTCCTGGGCCTCAGTGGCCAGCCAGATTAACCTATTTGGTGAGTCCAGGCCACTGAGAGACCCTGTCTAAAAAATAAAAAATAAAAAAATAAAACCAGGATAAAGAGTAGCTAAAGAACAACACCCAGGATTGTCCTCTACGTGCACACTCACATGCACACACACTTTCTGAGAGACAAGCAAACATAGTGATGTGAGAGCCATCTGAGTCTGTGTCCATGCTCTATGATGCTTTCCCAATGAAAGAATCACTGAGTAGCTGTTTTCAAGAATATATCCTATCACTAAGCAATGCAAGTCCTTGGAATTAAGTGATGCATAAAACTACAGATGCAGATGGACTCAAGATTTTATTACTTCAGTTTGCTGCCAAAATCCTTGCAGATTGGAGGCTCCAGTTCTTCTGGGTATTTAGTATTTATCAGACTACATGAGTATATCCAACGTGGCTCCATTTTGCTATGATGATGGAGTTGGTGGCATCTAATCCCTGTAAGATTATCAATGCACAGAAGGATAAGCCTTTTCATCAAATGCACTGATGGTGTCATTTTTATTTAAAACCAAATTTTCTATAATATATTTTTGCCATGTTTTCCCTCCCCCAACTATTTGCAATTGTTACCTCCTGGGAAAGAGAAAAATCAGTTTTCTCCAATAGACTGTCACTGGGTTATCAACCACATTCAGGCAGACTCCATGCCCAGGAGTAGTTGGCCAACACAAAACAGACTCCATGTATTTTTTTTGTACTTTTTTGGTCTTATTAGTGTCTTTTCTTTTAAAAGATCAAGTTTTCTCACACTTTTAACAGATTATGCATTTTTCTTCAAAGTATAAAGCAGGTTGTAGAGTGGGACGATGCTGGTGTAGATTTGTAGTTCCCACCATCGGCTTCAAAAGGCCCAGTTGAAGTAAGAAGAATATGATTTAAAGTGAGGTTTTTGACAGACATATTAAGAATGAAAACAGAAAAATGCTGCTCGTGGTTAATATTGATTGTCACCCTAATGGAGTCTACATTCACCTAGGAGACAAACCTCTAAATGTGTCTGTGTGAGAGTTTCTAGATTGGGTTAAGTGACATGGGAAGATCCACACTGAATCTGGACAGCACCTTGCCAGGAGCTGGGATTCTGGGCTGAATAAAAAAGGAGAAAGTGAGCTGAGTACCAGAATTAAGCTTCCTCTGCTTCTTGTTTGTGGATCTAATGTGACCAGCTACCCCATGCCACTATTGCCATGTCTTCTCCATCATGGTAGACCATAACCTCAAACTGTGAGTCTTAGTAAACCCCTTCTCCCTTAATTTGCCTTTCTCAAGCATTTTGTCCCAGCAGATAGAAAGTTGACGAATACAACACTAGTATACAGCCCATCCGCATGCTTATTCTAGTCCAGCACACAGTGTGAGTTGGATAAAAGCCGCCATTTCTCTCCTTCTTAAGACTCATTGCATTAAAAATAAAACTTTGTGCATTTCTACGGATATTAGAAACATGTCTGGATTGCTTATCAAGGCCCAAAGTCTCTGAATAATTTTATCTATCACTTTTTCTGCCCTATTCTCTGACCGTGATCACTCATTTCTACTCACACTCTTTCTCTTTCCTTCTCGAAGCAGCCTGTATGTTCTCTTGACTTGAACTCTTCACATCACCTTTCCCTTGACTTGAACTCTCCCTAAGCCCTTCACAGGGTTGACTGAGTCTCTCTCACTTGGATCTTAGGTCAATATCACCCTTTGGAACAGACTTTGTTGAAAAGTTATTTAAAGCGGAACCTTGAAATTATTCCCCATTGGGCTAGAGAGAATGCAGAGCTGGTAAGTGCTTTTACTGCTCAGGTAGAGGACTGAGGTTCAGTTTCCAGCACCCACAATGGGCAGATCACAGCCCATGTCACTTGTAACTCCAGCTCCAAGGATTGTGATGCACTTTTCTGCACACTGGCACACACACACACACACACACACACACACACACACACACACGCATAAAAAATAAATCTTTTGTAGAAACATATTCTTGAATTATCCCCATCACAGCATTCTACTTATTTTCCTCAGAAAGACTCCTAAAGTCTCAATTACCTTGCCTACTTTTTAATTTTAATTTACATAACTTTTTTTTTCATTTATTTTACATACTGACTACAGTTTCCCCTCTCATACATATGATGGTCCTCACTAGTCTACAGACTTGGACCAGAGTTTGCCCATCTTGCCTTGTGTGAACTCTGCATCTCTGCCTAACTCTGGGAGTGAAAGCAATGGTGGCTATCATTCAGACAAAAAAAAAATGATTAAAAGGGACAGCTCGAGATCAACACGGTGGATGATAGGAATGGTCTATTTATTATTTGTAAGGAGAGAAAGATGGACTGGTGAGTTCCCATTCAACACAACCCCCCAAATGTACTAAGCTTGAACTAGTAAAATAAAGAGGATATGATAAAAGAATGACTCCTTATCTACCAATGTGAGTATCCATTATCTATGCTTCAACACTGTTGAACACTGTATACTGTATAGTAGTATATGTAATATATACAACACTGTCCAGTCATAAAATGTACAGCATATTTTGTAGTATTTAAATTAAGCCATACTATACCCACAATTGAAATATGATAATAGATTTATAAACAGCTCAAAAAAAGAAGCTCATAGTCTCTGAACATTCAGAAGTTGAAACTTTTAAATGGGGTTTATTGACTGTCAATGTCAAATTAACGGAGCATAGTTCTGGGATATAGCTACCAGATAACAGGGTTCAGCAGTCTTTACTGCTGAAATGCCAGCACATCATATGCATGTCATACTTTGAAATGATTAATCCCTGAGAGGAAAGGAAATAATTTTGATTAAAAGCACGGTGGTGTGTCTTAATGGGAGTTACATAATTACATTTTTAAATGTCACTTTAACAAATACCATTTTTCCTTTGTTGTTATTTAAACTCCAATAAACCTATTGCAGAAATCTGAAAAAGCATGGAAATGTGAGGGGATATATAAAACGGCTGTTGGGACCAGGGAGGTAGCTTAGTGGACCAGGAACCTTTCTGCCAAGCATGATGACCCAGTTTTGATTCCTGGGACCCACATGGTAGAAGGACAAAATTACAAATGTCCCCTGATGTTCCAATGTCCACTACAGCATGTTTCCCCCAAAAGAAATGTAAACCAAAAATAATTTTGAGTGGTCACTATCCGTGTGTAGGCTTTGTGAGTGTAGGTATGATGGCATTCGGACGGGGCCTTGCATCAGCAGCAGCTATTGTAATTTTTCTCTTAGGCTCTTAATAGATTGCTTCAAGAGGGTGATTATGGTTTTAATTTTATCGTCTATAACAAAGTAAGCATTACTAATGAGCACAAACCCAAACAAATAAATTATTAGACTCACAATTTAATAAAAATATATATAAGTAACAAAAAATCAACAGTTACGTAGCAGTAAGAGTTGAGAGTGTGCAGGGAGTTAAAGATGAGTGCTATCATTTCATCACTGAAGTTTTTCTGTCTTTAAGGGGTTTTGAAAATCCTACCTGTGAGCAATTCACTGATCTGTGCATTGATCTGAATGGGTGTCATGATACACAAGTTACTCAGAAAAAAAAAAAAAGCAAAAAGTTGTATATAGCAGAACTTTTAAAATTTGCATTTTTAAATTGGTTCCATCTATGCCTACTATGCTTTCCATCCTTCTCTCAAGTTACATAATTATCTTAAAATTTACATTTGATATATCATGCAGATGCCCACAGAGGCCAGAAGAAGGCATCGGATATCCAGGAACTTGAGTTACAAGCAGTTGTGTATAACATGTCTGGGGTGCTGGGAATGGAGCTAGGGTCCTCTATAAGAGCAGTAAAGGCAGTTATCTCTGAGCAACTTCTCCAGCCTCCAAGTAGATCTACTTTAGAGGTGCTAAACATTGTCTAATGCTGAGATCAGTAGGGATTGTCATTCATCTTGCTCATACCGGAAGTGTTAGCAGTGTCTTTGACTTCAATTAACTTCAATTAAATGAACTTTAAAAGAATGCTGCCCCTCAAAAGTGACACTAAACTACCCTCTTTGTGAATAGATTGTGGCTTTTTGTTTTTTTTGTTTTTTTTTTTCTGTATGTGCATCACTAGTAACCAAATGCCTTCCATATGCAGAAAACAGTTAATATCCACTAGAGTTTATATACTAAATAATTTTGGGGAAATGCTGCTTAGTATTAAAGCTGTTTGTACATTGAAACAATCACTCCCAGGGCCAGTGCAAAATACTGTTTGTACATTGAAGCAATCATCACCCCCAATACCACTGTAGAACCTGTCACTCACTCTGTCCGTGGCTGACAAGTCACAGCTGTGTGGGAATAATCGGTTCTGTCTCTTTACCAAAAGAAGTAAACAAGCCATCCATGCCCAGCAGAAAGGTGAGATGGTCCAGATCCATAACTACTTTGTCCTGATATTCTCATTTCATTCATCAGGATCTTAACCTTAACCTGCCTTTTTTTTTCTATTACTCTTCTCCCTGCTTATTCCAACATCTTTCTTAAAAATGAATTTTCATTTATTCATTCATTTATTGTGTGTGTGTGTGTGTGTGTGTGTGTGTGTGTGTGTTTGGAAGGTGTGCATGCATCCCTTGATGTGCAAAGTCAGAAGGCATCTTTCAGGACTTAGTTCTCTCCTTCCTCCTTTTGGGACCTAGAGATCAAGATCAGATCATTGGGCTTGAAGGCAAGCATCTTTTCCTGATGAACCATCCCCTGGCCTCTGCGCTATCTTCTAGGCATCAAATCACATGCAAATCTCATCTTCTTAATAAAGGAAAAAGAGGAGAACACTTTCCCTGACTTTGTAGGACTCCATAAGCCTTGATAAAGTCCTCTTTCTCTCTTTCTTTTTTTGTTATTTAGAGTTTACACCATTAATTGAGCTATAGTGTCTCACTCATCAACTTTGATTTAGACTTTCTGCTATACCATCTGGAAACTGACTGTGAAAAAGTCACAAATGACCAATATTAAATTTATATGATTTATAATTGGCTTTCAAATTTATCAAAATGCATTACTGTTCATAATTTGGATAAAGTAAATATGTGTATATATATATATATATATATATATATATATATAAAATGTCTAACAATTGGAATGCAGCAAAATCCATTGCTCATTTTCAATAAGTAAACTTCAGCCTAAATTGGTAACCAATTAGTTAATTTGTCCAAAACCACTTGTTACTTCCTGGTAAATAAAAGTTTCAGGAGAAGAGCTTGAGAAACAGTTTAGTAGTTAAGGGTATTTGCTGCTGTTGCAGAGGAATTGGATTTGGTTTACAGAACCCGCATAGTGGTCTATAAGCACCCATAACCCCAGTCCTGCAGGATCCAATCCCCTTTGACTTCCATGGGCCGGGAACACATGCAATGAATATGTGTGTGTGTGTGTGTGTGTGTGTGTGTGTGTGTGTGTGTGTGTAGGCAAAACAGTCACACAGATTAAAAAAATAAATAAAACAAATAAATCTAAAAAATATATTCAGTTTTCTAAAATTTAAATTTTAGATTTTAGTTTCAGAGGGAATGAAAAAGAAGCTAGTAGACAAGACATATTTTGCTGAGGTAACTATGTATTGATACCAACAATCATATTACTGTAAACTGCATTGTTGTCTTGTAAGCCTTGTGCTCTGGTGAAGTACAAGGGAGCAAACATCAGAGAGAAAGGTTACTCTGACTAAAAG
>CABHPP010113518.1:0-21662 GCA_902168425.1 Peromyscus attwateri
TAGGCCAGGTGCTGATTTCTGCCTCAGCTTTCTCTGTTTCCAAGAGCTTTGTGCCTAGAAAAGCCTTGCCATGCGGAATGTGCATGGAAAATGCCTGCTGAGGGGCTGCAGGATCTCTCCCCGATCTGCTGTGCCTCCCTCTTTCTGTAAAAGGTGTCTCCTCGGCACCCCTGAGGGCCCAGACCGAGTCTATCTCCTCTAGGGAGCCCAAAGCTGGCTGTGCGGGGTATGGGGACTCATGTGGGGTGACTACACATCAGATAGGGATAAGACCCTCAGGAGGAGATTTCTCCAGGTATCTGTGATGGTTAATATTAATTTTAAACTTGGTAGAATCTAGAGCAGTGGTTCTCAACCTTCTTAATGCTGCAACCCTTTAATACAGTTCTTCATGTTGTAGGGACCCCCGACCATAAAATTATTTTGTTGCTACTTCATAACAATAATTCTGTAAAATTGTATTCTGCTACTGTTATGAATCATAATGTAAACATTCAACATGCAGGATACATGATGTGCTCCCCTAAAGGGTCGAAACCCACAGGTTGAGAACTGCTGATCTAGAATGATGTAGGAGACACAGCTCTGGGCAAGCCTGTGAGGGTGTTTTCAGAAAGATCTAACTGCTGATGGAAGACCCAGCTGAGGAGGAGGTGAACTGAGTACCAGCATTTATCTCTCCACTTCCTGACTACAGATGTAATGTGACCAACCATCCCACGCTCCTGCCGCCCCACGCTCCTGCCGCCATGCCTGCCCACCATGGTGGACCGTAGCCTGAAACTGTGAGGCACAGTAGACCCTTCCATCAAGTACATTACTGCAGCCATGAGACAAGAAACTAACACAGACGCAGGGGGACAGAGCTGTGTGGGAGCAGCCAGCATGGCCTCTGTGTTAGAGGAGGGGATGCGGCAGTGTCTCTGAGCATGGCTTTTCAGGGCAGACTGGAGTAAACCACAAGATCAAGGAGGAAGTTTTCAGGGGAGGAGGCAGCGAGGGTGGACCTCTCAGGCTGCGCTGTGCCTCTGCATGATCAAGAGACTGCAGGGAACACATAGTAGGTGCTCAGAAAACTATAAGGAACTGAAGTGTCATCCTGTTATTTACATCACTTCACACAATACATATTGTTATCCCTACAGATTTGCTCTTTCCTATTTTACTAATGAGAATTTCTCATTCACTGACCCTCTCCCACAGAGGAGGCTTGGTATATTTATGGTGACCCTTCTGGGGAGAGTACAACTGCCCCACCCCCACCTCCATTGCAGAGGAACAAAACTGAGGCCCAAAGAAATACTTTGCCTGTGGTCACACAGCTGGAGAAGGCAAGATTTAAAGGACCGTGTGACGTTTTAGGCCTTACTTTTTCTACCAGGGCTCTAGGCTGCGGAGTTGCTCATGGGCCCAACTTGACTCCTTTCGTCCCGTCATGAATCATGGCTGGCCCTCAGGGAGGATTGGGTCACTCCAGTCCTGGCTATTTCTGGCAGCCTCTTAGCCTACGTCTGTGTTCTGAGGTGCAGAGTAAGTGTGTGACTTAGGCTCAGGGTGGCCACTGTGGGCTCTGGAAGGCACAGTTTTAGAGGCACAGAGATGTCACCTGTGTAGCAGGTAGGCAGAGATGCTGCAGAGCTAGTGACTCCCGAAGACTTGGAAAAGGGACTCTCTGGATGGCCTGCCAGCTCAAAGCTCTGAGCTGCCAGAGGTGGAGCTGGGTTCCCAGTAGAAGGCCAAGAGGAGGGACAGCTAACATGGGGGGGGGGCACACAGAGGACCCCCAGGCTGAAGTGGGGCTTCTGGAGATATAGTTCCCTGTGTTGGGTATCTGGTGGGGTAGTGCTGGGGCACACAGGGGCAAGGGCTGTGTCCCCAGGAGGAAAGGGGGGGGGTTGGCAGGACTCATGGGAAGGGCATATGTTACTGAGGAACATTCTAGAAATGTTACTCTTGTTGAATTGTTCATCTTGGGAAGAGGAATGTCAGGACAGGAACCCAGAGCAGAGTAACTCTGCTCTCCTTATTGTTCCCATGTGGTGAGTGGGCCATTTTGGGGGGAGGTGGAGAGTGTGGAGGAGAAACCAGCTAGTTGGAGTGCTAGAGGTGAGCCACTTCTTGGCTGCAGGTAGCAGTGACTTGACAGATACTGGTTAAAAATGAGACAGTAATAGGAAGGTCAGGATAAGATCCCAATGAGGTATCAAAGAGATGGGGCACTGTGGGCTCTTGTGGGTGCCTGCGGGGGCCCAGGCAGCCTCTGGCTCCTCCTCCACAGCAGCACATTCTGACTGCACAGCTCAGGTGGGCTGATCCCAATTGGGGCTCCTAGGATGAAACTGAGACCCTTGCTATGACTAAAAAGAGCTTTACAGTCCCCAGCCAGTGGCTTGGTTGTGGATGGGCACATGGCTTGGGAGTCACATCAGCCTCCTAGTCTGACTGGAACCGCAGGGAGCTGAGCACTTGTCTTGCTCTTCCTGCTGGTGTAGCTGCAGTAGGAAAGGGGAACCCCGAGGCTGGAGGAGGTACCTTTGCGCCTGCACAGGAGGTGAGAGAGGGAGAGAGTAGGTGTTGATGACATTGTGCCACCGCTGGATCCAGCCATGCCTGAAGTCCATCCCAATAAGGTCCAGTTGCTCAGGCCAATCAATTCCCTTTTGTGTTTAAGCCAGACTGAATTACTTGGACAGAAAGAATCCTGGCTTGAGAAACTCAGAGACTTTTTGGGGCAACAATAGAAATGGGCATAGAAATTCCCTTGGGGTGGGGAAGAGAAAGATGGTTGTTAAGGGGAGAGGTTACAAGAACAGGGAAGGAAGCTAGAAGAAGGGAGGGGAGAGGGGGGGAGAGAAGAGCACAGAATGCGGCCAACTGAGGAGAGTAGCAGAAGGTGGCCCTGCACACTGCAGGAGTGAGGCCAGCTGCTCCTGTCACCTCCTCTGCTATTTATAAACCCAGGGCTCACAACGTCACACCTGTTAATCTCTGTCCTTCAAACACAGATTTGTTTCCCAACATGTTCCAGATGAGATACTCTTCCTCGCTGAGAGGCGCTGCCTGCTCCCCTGGCGTCCTTAGTTTTGTAGTGCGAATCCTAGGGTGAATGACATTAACTAGGGTGGGTGCGATGTGTTCCTAGAGACAGCAGAAACAGCTGACACCGAGTGGCGGGAGACAGGGGAGGACTCCAGCATCCATCTGCAGAGACAGCTACAGCACAGGGAGATGAGCCTGTGGAGCTGGGCTGGCGTCAAGTCCCTGGGAGGGGTTGGAGCGCTTGGAGAAGATGTGCAGAGCCCACAGGGGCCTTGCCATTCATCTTGGCTTGATGGCTAAGGAACAGCCAGGGCTGGAGATGTGGCTCAGTGGTAGAGTGCTTGCCTAGCATTCACGAAGCCCTGGGTTCAATCTCTAGCACCGCACAAACCAATTGTGATGTCACATGCATGTGTGCTTAGCCCTTAGGCAGAGGCAGGAGGATCAGAGATTCAAGGTCAAAGAGAGTGTGAGGCCAGCTTGGGCTGGAGACTCTTGGGCTTTTAAATAAAAAGAATAAAGGAATATTCAAAGGGGCCCGAAGTCCATGCAGGAGTGGGGGCTGCATCTCCATAGGGACCTAGGCCTGCACCCTGGGTGTTCACTTCCTGTAGAGTTCCGTTTAGGCATGCAGCAGGCAGCTCGCACTTGTGAGCTGCTCAACAAGATTTCTTTCAAGTTCCCACACTGAGCAATTTGGTTTCCATTTTGGGAGGAGTCAAGTGGCTCCAGTGTTAAGGAGAACCACGCTGGCCTCACGCAATCTTTGATCAGGGTGCGTTTAACTCCAACTCCCTAAACCTGAGCAGCTGGCTGAGACCCTTTCAAATACAGCAGGCAATTAAGTCTTCACAAAAAAGAAGTAGAGACTCCTGGGATAATGAGATGGGAGCGGCTCAAAGGCAGCCACTGAGCTGCAGAGAAGCCAGTGAGAGCCAGAGAACCACAGGGTAGTGGACACCAATAATGAGGCGTCACTGCCAATCACGATGGAGCCCTCAGAGGCCAGGGCTCTGCAAAGGCAATATAGGTCCCCAAATTCTCAGGATGCCTGGGAAGAGGACAGGACTGGCCTCAGGGGTAAGAGGAACAGAGCTGGGCAGGTGGTTAAGGAGAGGCATGTATGCCACCTGGGTCATCTCTGAGTGGTTCTAGTTCTGATGTAACTGGAAAGCCAAAGAACATTCTAAGGGTTTCCACTCTTTTATCCCTTGGTCCTACCTGGTCAGTATCTCTTTGCTTTTCTCATCATTAATGTGGTTCTTACAGCCTGTAGCCTGCTGGGTGCCTCCCTTCACCCCCATGCTGTAGTCTACCAGGGCATATTGTGGCCCATTGCCCCATGCCCCAGCTCATCACCCCATGCACACACTGTTGCCCGTGCTTATCGACAGGTCCTGTGGATGAGTCACTTGACATTAATCCTGTCTCTCTTCCATCACTGCTACCATCTCCGGCTTGAAGGAGGTGGCACCTTCCACATGTCCCCTGACGCCTCACTGAAGCTTTGTCCCCTGTGTATCTTCATCAGTGAGGATGCCATTCCAAATTCATGTGTCTCCTGCAGTCCGCACTGCCCTCCTCACCGTACCACCTCTGAGTCCACCCGGCACACAATTCTTCATAAGTACCCCAGGAACCTCATAAGTACAGTTCCTTCTGTCTGCAATGCTTGTGTCCTGCTTTCTTTCTAGTAAATCCCTCTGATTACCCAGTCACTGCTGCAGAAAGACCTTCCCTGACCTGTTGTGGGATATTTTGATCACACCCCTGAGACTGCTAATAAAGTTTACCTTGAATCAGAGGGTGAAGCTAGCTACTAGCTGACCAGAATTAGTCATAGAGGTTTTGGAAGATGTTGCAGAATATTTCTTTACACTGTGTGAAGATGTGTCACTGTGACTGGCTTAATAAAGAACTGAATGGTCAATAGCTAGGCGGGAAGAGGTTAGGCAGTACTTCCAAGGACACAGAGGACTCTGGGAAGAAGAAAGGTAGAGACACCAGCAGACTCAGAGCAAGTCAGACATGCCATACTGAAGGGAGGTAACCGAGCCACGTTGCAGAATGTAGATTAAATTCACAGGTTAATTAAGTTATAAGAACTAGTTAGAAAAAAAGCCTAAGCTAAGGCCAAGCTTTCATAATTAACAAGAAGTCTTTGTGTCGTTATTTGCGGGCTGGTGGTCCCGACAAGAAAGCTTACTACAGGAGGACCTGGGACATATAAAGAGACACAGGAAGTAGTAGGGAAGAGCTTAGAAAGACGTGTGCCTTTAGGATGGAGGAAGGAAAAAGAGAGGAGGTCACTGGCCACTTATCCACCACTTTTCTCATTAATCGGGTTTTTAACCCCGATATCTGACTACCGAATTTTATTTAATAATAGAACAATATAAGTAATTGCTTCACTGACCCCCAGGGAACTGTCCCATGATGTTTGCACAGTACCCTGTGCCCTACTGACAGAACTTCACCTGGAACAGCCCCATACCTGTATGGTAGTTTTATTCCCATCTCCACACTGGCCCCAGAGCTCCTGAGAGCAGAGTTTTCTGTGTGTGGCTACATCCTCCTGGCCTAATGCTGTATGATCTCGAATACATGAGGCCGTCAAACAACTCAGTGACAGGGAGAACGGTGGTCTAGGAATGCCTTGTCAGAGGGGGCAGAGTGTCGTCATGTTATAAGAATCACGTTAGCACAGCCCCTGACTCCCTGGCACCCTGACATTCATCGGCAGGTCCTGACACACAGATGTGACTCTCACTTTACAGATGGAGAAACTGAGCCTCAGAGAGGTGAACCGGTTTACTCAAGGCCTCACAGCTTCAAGAAGCAGAGTCAGACCTTGAATCCAGTTCCCCGCTGAATTGCAACATCGGAGCACCTGCTAAGTTGTAAACATCCTGAATGTCACCCAGCAGGAATTAAGTTACATAGTCTCCATTCACATATTCTACGATAACAGTGACGTGGAAGGTCCATTGCAACTGTGCCTGTGCTTGGTTACTTTGGTTTCCTCCTTTGCTTTGCCAGCTAGGGAACTCACAACCAAACTGAAAGCAGCCATGCTGTGATGGAGATTCTGCACGTTCTCATCGTCCCGTCTCCCAGTGTCTTCTGATTTCACGCTTCGTTCCTTTTGGTGTCACATTGAGTGGAAAGAGCCTTTGCTGCCAGGCTTCCATCCGTGACATGACCAGGCACTGGCAGCTTGGGGTCAGCCTTGTACAGTCTAGAAACCGGTGCCTCCTTGTACCTGATCCCCCAGATGCTGAGAACCTAGGCTCTGTCCACCCCTTCATCAGCTAGACTCAGACAGGGAGGGACTGGGGTTACTGCTCTTGAGTCTCAGTATCACACACCCTAGGCTTCCCTAAAAGGACATGAAGTAAACCAGGCCACTGTGTCAAACATCTTTTAGATAATGACCCTGAACCCCTGCAAACAACTCTCCAAGGCTATCCTCCTTTGCAAAAGAGGAAAGTGGACCTCAGAGAGGCTCAGCAACTTGTCCAAGGACACACAGCTCTTAAGCAGCAAAGTTAGGTTTAGAAGCAAATTGGTTCCTGCTTTAATATCCACCTGTGGAGACCAGTTCCACCCATCATTGCCCCAGCAGGTAACCCCATTCAGAGATCAGACTGGCCTGCTGATGCTGGGTATTGATTGGTCTCTTTGTGCTCACCGGACATGGGAGATGTGGTGAGGTGTGGCGAGGAGAAGGTGGCAGAGGCAGGAATGGAGAAGGGGCATGAGCAGCAGTTGGGTGAAATTAAAGAATTAATCATACACACACACACACACACACACACACACACACACACACACACACAGCATGTGTGAGTGCCCCCATTGTCAGACCTGAGCATAGCCACGGGAGAGATTAGAGGGAAACCTGATGGTGGCTCCTTCCAGGACTGCCAGCCTGTTTTTCTTTTTCTTTTCCTTGACATTTTACAGTGAGGACTGAATGTATATATTTGTAGAAATGTACCATGTCTCCTGGAATGGTGCAGTCATCAATATGAGTAAGACTGCTATGTTGGCATCTCAGGTACCATGGGTAATGCTGTTGGCTGCCGTCTTGAAAATGGTGCCATTTAGTGGAACTCTCAACAGCACTAAACTTAGCTCTCCACTGACCTCCAGACAGTGGCGTTCCTTGAAACCTTAGGATATATTGGTGGGTTAAGATGTCACAGGCTCTGGGCTCAGCTTCATCCAAATGGGGTTCTTACTGATGGCCACATCGCAGGTGGTATTCCACATGGACACTTCGGGGCCTCTCTGAGACATGCCAGGCAGTCCTAAAACCCCTAGCTACTATGACAATCTGTTCATGATCAGCCCTCTCCCCACAGTGGTCTCTCCTGGTACCAGCTAGTCCTTCCCTGCAGAACCTGACAGGGTCAAGGACCTCATTACAGTCATAGCAATCAAAACCCTCCACAGGAGCAAAGGCATTTTTGGAGTTTAGGGGAAGTGACGGCAGGTTTGTGACCATGAGTCCTGAAATCACAGCGTCCTATGAGTGACTTCGGGGAAGTCTCCTGACCTCTCTGGCCTCCATTTCTGAGAATGCCAAGCAGGAAGAATGGCTTCTCCTGAGTCAGAGGTGTTCAGATCAACCCAGCATTGCTAACTTTGACTTTGGTTCATGACCACTGGAGAGAGGCTTAGAGGCTGGAGGAGGTGCAGGAGACTGCCTCTCAGTCTCTGGAACCTGAAGGTCCCGCTCATCAGCTGTGTGGCCTCAGGAAAGCTGCACAGCCTCCCTAAGTGTGTTTTCTCACCTGCCAACTGTTGGCGATTGCAAGGTAGCCACATAGGCTCGTAGGAACAAGTGCTTCACGGAGGAGTTGCAGCAGAGGGGACCCTGAGAAGTGCTGCTGTTCAGATGGCTCCTGGGTCTGTTAATTAATAATTAGGGAACAGGAGGTGTGGTGCTGGGCTCGAGGATCTGGGTGTGATGAAAGGAAGCCATGGAAGACACAACTCCCTCAGAGGCTGAAATGTAATGGCCCCGGTCTGGTGCCAGCACCCTCCTGGAGGCGCACAGGACAGGGGTGGGCGGCTGCTGGGTTCCTGCTGAACACCAGCGAATGACTTACTGCCTTGTAGGGCTAACGACAGAGGCTGGGGCAGGGTGAAGGAGCAGGGATGTCCTATTGGCTGAGGCCAGAGTAGTCTCTATACCTAAGGAAGTGAGGACAAAGCAGGCAGGCTGCGGCTTCCCTGGACCCTGTCTCATGATCCCAGTGACCTACTTCCCAGAACACCTTCTTTTCAATGACTGTGCACCCAGGAGGGTTTCCCTCTCCTCAGCACCTGGCAGGCTCAAGAGGAGGGTCACCGAGGTATGAATAGCCACACGCCTGACCTTCAAGGGCAGAAGAGGCTCTTTCCAGGAGGTTCCACGGAGAACCCCATGTCTCTGACATGTAAAGGGACTTGGGGCTCAGGGTTAGGAGCTAAAGAGGGAACCCACACCCCACACCTCAGTTCTAACTAGGATCCTTCAGTCCATTACTGGATGTTTGGAGTCCTTCTGAAAGCAAGCTGCTGGGGCTGTGGCCTTGTTTGGATTGGCAAGCATGTGGGACTTCCCTGAGAAGACCAGTCACTCGGCTGTCACTGTGCAAACGATTCTTCAGATTTGTTGCTTTGCCACTCCTGTGGTTCCCCTCCTCAGCTTGTGGACCATTGCTCTGGTTATTACAAAACCTCATTTTTCCATTCCCCCCACCTGGCTTTTGTTTGAACAAGAGGTAGGCAAAATTCAAACCTACCCATTGCTATCAACTGGAAACCAAAAAAAACAAAACAAAACAAAACAAAAACAAAACAACAACCTGATCAGTTCAACAGAACCACTGCAGAACTGTCTACAGATCCTTCAGTGGCTCCAACGAGCCTCCTGCTAACTCAGAAGCAAGCTTGCACTACCCTCTCTTACAGAGGAGGAAGCAGAGCCTTCAGGAGGAGACACATCCCAAGGGACATCGGAGCCATGTGCCAACATCTTGTGTGACCCCAAGGTACCTCCCACTCTAGGTAGCAGTGACCAAAACAGCCAGCAAAGCAGGCACCACTGTGCAGCAGGCACCCACATTGTTCTGGCTGCGAAGGTGACAAACTGGAAACCTCACCTTCAAAGTGCCTGCTCCAGGTCCCATCATGAGGATCTTGTAGAAATGGGATGTTTGTGAAGCCATCTCCCTCCTCCCAGGGTGGTGCCAGTGCTCCTGGGCAGCACCCAGCACCCAACAGATTTTGAAAGGTTTAGTAGTTTAGTAGTTACAGAGTATTTTCATGAAACACACACACACACACACACACACACACACACACACACGCACACGCACGCACGCACACGCACGCGCACACTACTCAACTGGAATGTAAACTTGAGCTCACAGAGGCTGTCCCTAGGACAAAGCTGCAGATGGGGTTCAGGGAGGGGAGGTCAAGGAGGAACACACAGCCTTATTAACTGGAGCCTTTTGGAGTGTTGGAACTAGAAAGGGTCTGAGTTCAATACCCTGGGGTTCTGGTGGAGGGGTGGGGTCTCCAGAAGCGCAGCAATCTGCCAGGGCAGCAGGGCTCCAAGGCCTACCAATACAGGGCTGCAGAAGGTAGTTAGAGTCCCACCTGCCTGCACCTGCAGATGCCACTGCCCAAACACAGCCCTGGACAGCTTGGGCAGCCAGAGGATTCACCAGAGTTTCTAAGAGTGGGAAGACAGGGAATGAAATGGGGTGCTAAGCTGGAAGCCTCACCTGGGCCACTTTAATGGTGTCCGTGGACAGAGGATGGATGCTTAAATGTGGCGTTCCACATTGTGCCCAGGACACTTGTCACATACCCTGGATGTGGGGAGTCAGAACTTTCTCTGTCTCTCTAACTTAGAGTCCACCTTCCCATTCAGGAGACTGAAATGACTGCACCTGACTCTCCCTCCCTGGGACATGGCACAGGAGCTGTAGATTCCAGGCAGTGAGTTTGAATAAAGAATTTCCCCTAGAATCCTTCTACAATGAAGGCTGAGGCCTTGACTGTGGGTAAACAGTCCCTAGCTCGACTCCCAATCCGTGTTCAGAGTTCCTAGTGGGTTTTTCTGTAATTCTAGGATTCCAGTTTACAGCTCAAGTTTATAGTAGAGTTTAGCTTCCACCCAGAGAAAGTTCACTTATCAGGGACAGGCAGGAGGATAAGGATGGGTGGACCGACATTTGCTTGAGCCACTCCAGCTGTGAGAGCTGCTGGGTCAACTGTGTATCACAGAATTAAGAGGCTTCAGTCCTCATCTGATAGCTCTGGAAGGCTGGTGCTGGCCTCACTGGGCCAAAGGTGCACCATTAGAGAGATCACAACTTCTTGGAGCTCTGAGAGAACCTACTTGCTGACCTTTTCTACACTGTCTGCACTCTAGGCTCATGTGCCCTCCTCCATGTCTGCAGAGCTAGCAAAGCCACACCTCCCTGACCCCCTCGCTGTGGTCCCAGCTCCTGGCCACAGTTGGGGAAGCTTCCCCCCCCCCCCACCCCACGCACTGAAGATGCAGCAGGAGCTTTGGTCAGCCTCTTTTCCCACATCAGCTTCCTCAGCCTTCGTCATCCTGTGAAATCCCCTTTGGCACCTAGACTCATGGGTTCCCAGGATTAGAGTGCTGACGTCTTTGGGAGCTGGCAGTCTACATCCTCCGTCACGTTTCCTTTGCTCCTGTTTTCTTCTCGATGAAATGGGGACAGCCAGGTCCCTCTGAGTTTTGGAGTGAAAACCGACGGGATGCTTATCACAAACACATCGATCGTATTAGTTTTCTGTTCCCGTACTGTGACCAAGAAGATTTATAGACTAGTTTATTTGGGCTATGGTTCTAGAGTGTTAGGGTCCACGCTGGTGGAGGCAAGGCCTGGTGGCACGAGCAGGAAGCTGAGGCCATACATCCTGAACTGCAAGCACAAATCGTGCACTGGGGATGGTGGGAAGCTCTGAAACCTTGAAGGCCAACTCCAGTGATGGATTTCCTCCAGGATGGCCACGCCTCTTAAATCTACCCGACAGAACCACCAACTAGGAACCATGTGTTCAAATGCCTGTGACTATGGGGGTGGGGGCATGACACATTCTCATTCAAACCATCACACATAGGGTTTCAGGCCATACCTGGACTCGGGAGCAAAGTGTGCGTTTGTAAGGAAATCCCCGGAGACAGAGGTGCACAGTGCAGATTGGTACCCAAAGGTGATGAGGACCTCACATTGAGATTGAGGATCTAGGCATCTGGACTCCTATCTCAACTCTGCCACTACTCATTGTAGTGTCAGAGCTGCCTGGGCATTTTCTGATCTGATGGCTAAGGTGATAATGGGGATATTCTGGCACTCCCAAGTCGTATTAGTGAGAGGACCCTACATTCCCATGGCCATAATGAATGTCTGGCTCATTAGCTCTGGTTTTAAAAACGATACCCACAGCAGGCTGGGCTGGGCCCTCATAGGATTGATTTGTTGCTCCCCAAACAATGAAGTCACTATGAATACCTTTACTGATTTCCCTCAGTTAAGGGTGGGTCTAGAACACATACGCCTTGCTTTCTTTGGAGAAATGACCCAAGCACATGGCTCACTTCTTAGCAGAAAGAGTGGCATGGAAACTCCCCTGGAGTGTTGAGCAATGAGTTGGAATGGGCAGGTCCCTGCTAGAGCCCAACCCAAGACCCCGGGCCTGGAGTCAGGAGCTTCTGGCTCCTGTCATGGCTTAAACACAGCCTTAGCCTCTCCTGTGCCATTGTGATCCAGGCATGAGCAGCCTTGTTCCCCAACATGCAGAGAGATGAACCTTGTCCTTGAGCCCTGCTCCCCAACCCATCACCAAGATAAATTCCGCATAACTAAAGCCTGTACAGAGAGCTTGGCTTAACTCCACATTCTGTACCGGTGAGTTGGCCATTTTCATCTCCATATGCTTCCCCCACCTCCAAGGTCTGAAAAAAAAAAGAGAGAGAGAGAAGCCACTCCGTTTTTGTTATTCTAAGAGCCCACACTGGACTCAGGTACTGGGGAGGGGAAGGTGTTCTAGAAGTTTCCTTCTGCTATGGCCATCTCACCACATCTGTTTTCAATATGGATATGCTGTCTGTAGGTCAATGCCACTACTTGGGTCTCCAGCTCCCCGAGGTGGGCAAAAGTTGGAGATTGTCCTTGCCTGGTATGGCAGTGAAGGGTCCTTCAGCAAGGATGCTGGGGCCTGTGAGTACAGTGTGTGGAGCCCAGGGGCATCTACAGCGGCAGATGTCTTGGAACAGGGTCTTCTGCCCTGGGTGCAGATACCTGAGAGGTGGTGGGAGCAAGGCAGGGACAGGGTGTATGGCAGAAGGCTAGTAAGAGCCCTAGACCATCAGGAAAGTCCCCCAGAGAGGCCCAGGACCTCAGCAGCACTGAAAGAATGCCAAGTGGAGGCTCTGGAGAGTTCTACCATGCAGGAAAGGTAGATACCATGTTGTAGTGGGAAAGAGCTTTGGGAAATTTTGGTCTTTCTTAAGGATGCATCCCAGATAGGTCCTCACAAAGGAAGTCAGCATGGCCGGGATCCTGTGTACATGGTGGCATCTTGTGACTTCTTGCAGCATCTCAGCTAATGCTTTCAAGCAGTTTTTGAGGCTGGAATTACTGACCCCTAGTAAGTAGTTCTAGAAGACTGTAACATTGACGCCCGTGCTTGTGCCTTCCCAGAGTCCACCTGCTGGGTGATGGCAGCTGCTCCCTTCAGAGCGCTGTGCCTTGCTTTCCCTAATGGAATGAGAGTACCAGCTAGAATGTAGACCTCCAATGGTCAGGTGGGGGCAGGGTCTGCCTGTCCCTATGCTTGGGCCTCGCCATGAGGCCATGAGTACTGTTCCAGACCGAGCCTGCTGACCCAAAGCAGAGGCTTGAGGGTGAAGGAGGCCAGCCTGGACCAGTCAATCCCAGCCATCCGCAGACCCGTCAGCAGAGCTGCTGAAGAAGCTGGGGGTGGTGACTCACACCTGTCATCCTAGCACTTGGGGGGCTGTATTACGAATAACTCTTCTAATCAAACCCCTTATCGCAAAGGACAATCTGTCTCAGTGTCTCCCTTGAACCTCAGACTCAAACACTGGCTTCCATACTTAGAAATGGCCTAAGTGTGAAATTTTAAGTTATGTTTCTTTAGCCATAATTTAAAAAAAAAAAAAGATCACTTAGCGTAAAGAGCTTGGTAAGTGTTAGCAGTGACCAGGTGGCTAGCAGCGTGGGGGGCACCTCATATGCTCTCCTACAAGGAGTGACTGTTTATGAGTAAAGGGGAGGGCTGTGCTATCTCCTGCTTCTCAGAAGAAGGGGTGCTTGTCTACCCTGGTGGGCAGAAGGGCAGGGCCACTGTGGTAAGAGAATTACGTCTGAGTTAGAGGTCTTTGGGCAGTGTTTAGTTTCAATCCCCTCACTGTGGGAAACTGAGGCTCAGAGGCAACCTAAGGTCACTCTGTAACCTGGTGATTGATTAAAAAAGTGGAGTGAACCCTGGCCTCCTGACCATATGTACTTTCTATTCTACCACATACAGGGATGCCATATTTCATTCAGTCACGGATGGTGGAGGCTAGACCCCAGGAGGCATATGAAGATGGCTCCGGGGACTCAGCACATCTCAAGCCATGTGATCAAGACATCAACCATGCGCGCGCGCGCGTGCACACACACACACACACACACACACATACACACACACACACACATACACACACACACACGGAGAGACAGACAGGCAGACAGACAGACACACGGAGAGACAGGCAGACGCACACACACACACACACACACACACACACACACACACACACACACATATGCGTGCATGCATGCATCCTAGGTCCTGCCTGTGGGTGTCTCTGACACAAGGATAAGAGGAATCAACTCCCAGCTGACATCCTACGTCCTTCTCCTTTTAAAAAGTTAAGTAAAATACATTGCTGCATGGAATCTTCAGTTTGGGGTAGGGTTAATCAAAAGAAAAAATACATATTAAAAGGCCAATTTGATTACTGCTGCACATCAGTGAGGCCATGAATAATTGATGGAACATCTATGTTAATTGCTTCCTGAATTCATGATTTTGCTGCTGAATATCGAAGAGTAATTTTGAAATTAGTAATGATTCCCTTGCACCTGCATGGCCCACCCTGGCTTGCCTCTGTAAGAATCCCATCCCATGGGTTTCAAAGCCACCTCTGCTCCCTGACTGTCCCGCTGCTCCCGACAGCTGGCAGCATTCCCCCTTGGCCAGGGAATCTCAGGTTGTCTTGTGTCAAACTCCCCAGAGTTTGCAGGAATACATGCTCCTGTCTCTACGCTGACCTGGCAGGCCCAGGTGCCTGGCTCCACACTCCAAGGCCAATGCCTCCTACTCCCTGGGTTTCAGTTTATTGTATCATGGCTCAGATGGGTTCTAGTCCTAGGCAGACTGTTCCTCTGGGCTGTTCTAGAGCACACATCACTTAAACGAATCCATTGCTTTCCTCTGCACACCGCCAGCCCAGCAAACATGGCCTCGGCCTGGCCCTCTTTGTTCAAAGCGACTCCTCCCCAAAATAGCCACCAAGAGCCACGTTTGCCAGCTCCAATTCTGAACCCTACCAAGGGTCCTTTCTGTGACTTTCAAATGTTTCTTTCCAAGAGCTCTTCATGTACTCACAAGGGGCCTCTTACTGCTCTGCTGTTTCCTGGATGGAGCAGTGCTTGGAGATATTAGCTAATTACCCTGGCATTTAGAACTTGGAGTTTGCCTCTTGCACGGGCTCTATTTTCTCCTAGCTTCTTTTTTCGTCTGTTTCGGTCCCCATGTCCCTCAGACAAGGGCACAGGCTTCTGCTAGGCTTGTGTGTCACCTGGCTTGGAGTTTGCAGGATCCTGTCACCAAAGGCTGCTAGGCTTCTGCTGAATGGGGTTCAGATTTGCCTTGGGCAGCCCTGGCAGTGGCCATGGGTGTTTCTTTGGGCCTTCCTAGGGATCTGCCTGACCACTCCCCACCCCACCCCACCCCGGAGCACACCAGGTAAGGCTTTCCTCGTAATGACCTCTCCTGACCTCTCTCCATCTCAATCCACCTGTTTTGAATAATGCAAAGCTTTGGTTCATTTAAAAGTAAGCAGGAGGGGCGAGTGGATCACCAGGGATCACAAAGGATCGACTTGAGGGGTGGTCCAAGGAGGAGAGGGGCTAAGGTGGGATTCTCAGGTTTGCCTGGCTCTGCTGCTATAGGGTGGGGAGAATTAGCACATGGTTAAGCTATACTCAGTCCTCCAGGCAACAAGCCCGGAATAAATCCTCCATGGAGTCACCTGCTCTGGGCTTGCTGCTTGAGATCACAGTACAACTGCTTCTCCCTGGGAGGACCGTGGAAGGAAGGGATAGGATGGGCTTGGGGAATCTTTTAGGATCCGGCATCAGGCAAAGCCACCCATTTCACACAAGACAAAACTGAGGCTAGCATGACAGAAACGGAGACTAATGAAGGGAAGCTCAAATGAAGCAATGGCTGCAAAGACCCCTGGGAAGAGCGGCAGGCAAGGAGCCCACAGCAGACAGGATGTACTGCTGGTGGCAGCTGGAGCCTGGACACATGCCGGTGCCCACAGCACGCACAGGTTATGGTAGCTCAGAATGAACAACAGCACATATCCGTATATGGGCGAGGCAGAAGTCGAAGGGAGCCCCTGTAGCCGATGGAGAAGTAGAGGCAGGGGCATGATAAGGATAGGCCCCAGTAAAACTGGCAGTGGAAAAGAGGCCTTTTTCACATGAAGGAAGAGGGACTGTCCTAGCAGAGTCTGTCAATGGCCATCAGGGGAGCCTTTCTGTTGGACTAGGTTGAGGGGTCTGCAGACCGTGTCTGGGCCTCCAGAAGGGCCCAAGGCCTTTTGCTACTCTCCTAGTGTCAGACAACGGAGGAATGGCGAGGCAGGGAACTTCTCAGTCTAGTCTTCCCCTGGGTTCTGCCTTCCCAGCTGCTGGGCTGAGCGTGGCATGAAAGGCTGGGGAGCCTTTAGGAGATGGGGCCCGGCTGGTGGAAGTGGGTCCTGGGGGTGCGTCTTTGATGTCACACCCACTGCTGGTGCCAGTCTTGTTTCCTCTGCTTCCTGCCTGCAGCCTTGTGAACCAGCTATGCCCCTCGATCCTGCCACTGGGGTCATGACCTCTACTTGTAGCCCCTTCCTTGGTGGAGTGATAGCCCCCGAGCTATAACTGTGAGCCCAGAATACCTTCTTCACTTGTGTGTGAATGTGTGCTTGGCGTTCATGCAAGTGAGCTATTTCCCCAGATCCCCTTCCTACTTTGCCAATTCTTTTTTTATTTGTTTATTTATTTTTTTTTTTTTGAGACAGGATGGAGCCCAGGTTGGCCTCAAAATCACCGTGTAGCCTAGGATGACCTTGAATTCCTAGTCTTCCAGTCTCTTCCTCCCAAGTGCTGGGGTTACAAGCATGGGCCACCACACCAAGTGACCCATTACCTTTTCTTCCTCAGCTTCTTTCAGGCATTGGTTAGAATGATACAAACATGGGTGTTGCTCATACAGGGCGGGAGCTCTGAGCCCCGCCCGGGTACCCTGGATGACCACAGGCCAGTTGTAGCCATGTCTGCTGGGAGCATTATTGGAATCTGGGACTCCAGACACTGCTCACAAAGCTGGTGTTTTTAGAATAGACTCGTACAAGAATCAGATTGTGGTGGCCAGGATGGGGTAAGCGGGTGGGGTGGCAATCCCACTGTCATACCACAGAAACTCAAGTGATGCCCAGGGGCCCCAGACAATGCCTGCTTTTTCTCTCTAGGTCATCAGTAGTGACAAGGCTTTGGGGTGGGGTGGGGGTGTGGGGGATGGGACAATGCCCCTAGTGTAACTCTGGGGCACAGTGGAGAGCAGGTCCCAGTTACTGATTTCTGGTGTCTCCTGTCCCAGCCTAAATCGTTTGGGCCCAGCTAAAAGACCTAGGGCTAGGGAAGCCTGAGACTGGGCCACAGCCAGGTCTGTGTCCCCCAGAACTCTGGGGCCTTCTTCTTCTCTGACCTCAGAACAGGCTGTTCCCTAGGGCACTTCCTCAGGTTTGGGCACTCTGAGAAGACCCTGGCTGTGCAGTGTCTGTTCTGACAGCCCAAGAAAGAATAGTCTCTCCTGCAGGCCCACAGACATGTACTGGCAGGTAAGGGCAGGGTGGGCCTGCGAGTCTGGACCTCCCTTCTGATACTGAGCCGTAGGGGAGGGTGCCCCAAACTGAGAGCCACTCATGACTTCCAACCTTCAACCATCCACTTCAGGCTCAGATGACATTCACAGAGGTGCCTTGTATCCTGATCTCCGCTCCTTCCATGGTTACGACAGTGCCGGGACCCAGAATTCCTAGGTCTGAGCCTACATTGTCATCAAAAGCTGTGTGACCTAGGGTGAAGGGCACAGGCTCTCTGAGCCTGTTTTTGTGTTTGTCTGTTTGTTTTTTCACTACTGTGAATCAAACACTATCAAACACCTGCCAGAGTGGCTAAATTGAAAACGACCCATTGTGCCAAGACTGCACACAACACAGGACATGGCACACTGTATTGCTTAGCAAGTGAGTATCACAGAGGGAGTCACTGACTGTGTTGCAGAATTCAGGGTCACCAAGAGCAGGGTGATCTAAAGGATGCTTCTCAGGTCCCTCCTAAAACAGCCCTAGAGAGTGTTCTGGCTGCCCTCCACTGCCTCCTGTCTCCCCCTCCCCCCCCCCCCTCCCCTCTCTCTGTCCCCCTCTCCTCCTCCTCCTCCTCTTTGCCAGCTTCCTGTCCTCACTCTCTTCTTCTCCCTGACTCCCGTTTCCTTGTCTTCTTGTTCCCCGTCCTTCTACTCTCTCTCTGTCCCCTCCCTGTCCCCCTGTTCTCTCTCTGTCCCCTCCCTGTCCCCCTGTTCTCTCTCTGTCCCCCTTCCCTGTCCCCCTGTTCTCTCTCTGTCCCCTCCCTGTCCCCCTGTTCTCTCTCTGTCCCCTCCCTGTCCCTCTGTTCTCTCTCTGTCCCCTCCCTGTCCCCTCCTCTAGCCCCCTATTCCATGTAGTGGGTCAGTGCAGGAATGTTCACGCCAGGCTGAGACAAGAACTTTCTCTTTCCTGATCTTCCTTAGCATTTCAAAGAGGCTAAAACTCCAGGCTTTTCCTGGTGCACAAGGCCTACAGAGCCAGCTGCCCGCAGCCTTTCTGAAGGAAGTATGCATGGCCCCAGTGCGTGTGTTCTTTGGATGTGCTTCTGTGCTCCTGCATCTAGCATTGGTCTAAAGCACTCACTTTCCTAATCTTCTGCAGGAAAAGCTTCCTGACCCCAGTCTCACACCAAGTGTGGACTGAGAGCCCCCATCCTCCTGTGGAGAGCCCTACAGGAGCTCTGCAGGTGCTGCTGCACCCATGTCCCGGATGTGTACACTGAGGCTCCAAGGTTCTGGCACTTGCCCAAGGTCATGCTACCAGCAGCCAGCAGCAGGCCTTGTGGCCCAGAGCCAACTCCAGCTGCAAACTCAAGGTGAACACAGTCGTGCGGCTGGCAGCAGCCACAGCACAGGGGTATCTTGGGAGGAAATAAAATGGAGCTCCTGGACCAGGTGGAATCTGAGCTGAGTCCATTAGGAACAGATCTCCAGCTGGGTGGGTGGGACCGGGGAGTTGGGATGACAGGTGCCTGGGTTACTGGGGCAGGGTAGGAGAGCCAGCTGTGATGGTTGCCCACAACTGGGAACCCAGAAATTGCAGATGGACACTCTGAAAGTGACATTTGTGGGCCACAAAAGACTGCCCATAAGGATACGCATGGGAGATTCTTCTCTGGCACTGCCAGGAGTCAAAATATTTCCACAAAGGACCCATGCTCCTCATTATGTGGGGAAGTGCGGGCAGGGTTGATTGAGGTCCTTGCTGTGGCCAAAATGCCACTAAAACTTCCCTTTAAGGGCACTAGTCATCGGAATCCGGCCAATCCATTGAACTTTGGCCCTAGACTTCCCGAGCTCTGAAATGGGGAAGGTGCACAGGGTTGCATGCTGGGAAAGGCTTTGATATTTGCAGAGTCTGCATGGAGCAGTTCTAGGGTGGGGTTTGCAGGGTAAATACTGAACGACCTCAGCAAATATCAGCTCCAACTTTTTCACCCCGAATGATTCACACGTTGCTCGGAATTCGCTGGGCGCACGATGTGGTTAATTTAAACACTGCGGCGGCAGGCGAACCTGAGCGGCATCTCAATGCGCACAGACCTTATTTTTAACAAGACATACTTTGGCACTTGCAAGAACATTTAAAAATACCTTCTCCATTCTGAGGCAGCAGTGTGCCGTCCAGGGGGAGGAATCCTCAGTTTGAGGTCACTGCTTTCCCTGAGACCTGAACTTGGAGGGTGTTGACCAGAGCTGTTGCAGAGGCTACCGTGAGCTTCCAGAGCCAGGAAGTAGACAGATAGCGGGTATGGTCCCAGAGGCAGTATTGACAGCCACGACTGTGTCTTAGCCTCTTCACAGAGGGGTCTCAGGAGGGACTGGGTACCACTGTCAGCCACCATACAGGGACATCTGTTTCTGTTCTGCGCTGTGAACATAGGGTGAGTATGATGGAAGGGCCATTGCTCCTAGGGCACATGTCCCCACAAGGAGACAATGAACATGGAGTTGAACAGCTAGTGGCTTGCTCTAAGATCACTGCTCAGTTTTTAGATACTTTGCAGAAAAGAATACAAGTGGGTCGGAGGGCTGCCCGGCAGAGGAGGACTGGGGGAAGAAGTCTCTGATTTGACAGAGGAATGGGGTACATGAGCCAGTCACACAAATTTGGGGAGCATGTTGGTGATGGGAGGAACAGCAATTACAAAGCCTGGGAAGGAGGCGGAGCCTGGTGACTTCTAGAAAGGTCTGTGTGGTGCAGTGTGACAGAAGAGGACCGGGCTGAGACGCAGTGAGAGAAAGAGACAGGGACAACCCTACAAGCCAGACCCATGTGGAGGTTCTGGGTGGCCTTTGTGGTGGTATGGGGCAGAGGCACAGGGAACAGAGGGGACACCAGGTGACATAGGTGTGCTGGCACCATCCATAGGGGAATGGTGTCCCTCAGATTGCTGAATGGTATCTAGCCCTGGAGCCGCGCTCAGCCTGCAGCAGGTGCTTAGTACGTGTTGAATGACTGCATACGAAGTCCAGCAGCTGTACCTCCTTCCAACAGACATCTGGGGGACACTGGCACTACAGATCCAGGGATGGGCAGAGTCAGGGTCCTCATTCCCAGTGCTGCACCCAGCAAGCGCACGTCTCCACAAACCAAGCACGTGCTTCTCGCACCTTCCTTCTTCCCCATGGCTCTCTTGCATGCATTCTCAAAACCCAGTCGGCTGAACAATGGGCGAAAGGGCGCACAGTGTGACAGACACCTGAGGCCCTTGCAAGAAGGTTCGGTCCTTGGCCCAACATGGCTGGGAGGGTTGCATTTGGGGCTGTGCTTAGAGTAGCAGTGGCTGATGGCTGAGCATTAAAGATGGGATAATCAAAGAAGGGTTTCTAACGAAGGGTTTCTCTCGGAACTTTCCATAACATTCAGCCAGGTGTCTGGGGAGCCCTTGACCTTCCTAGCAATAGATTCAAATGATGCATGGGAAAGACAAAGCGTGTTCCTCTACCCCAGGCCCTGCTTCCCCCAGGCCCAGACCAGTTGGTCATGGTGAGAGTAATGGCATTGGGGGTACTCCAGCTGCACCCCACATTCCACTTTGTAATTTGGTACCCCAAGTGGCTGGCTCCAAGCATCACACCCTCCTGACAGTGGCAGTTTAAGTCTGTGCTTCGGTTCGCTCAAGGTGCTTCCTAACACCCACATGATGGGAAAAGAAATGAGGCCCTATTAATAGAGAAGAAAGCAAGGCCTGGGGCAGTTCAGGGAGGGGACCACCAGAGGGGAAAACTATAGTTATATGGGACTAGAGGACAGTGTACAGGGCAGGGACCCAGATCATCAACAAGGCCTTGCCTGACACAGGCTGGAGACCACAGTGCCACCTCGTTCAAAGACAACCCTGCAGGATGTTCCAGTCTGCCACTGCTGGCCATGTGCCTGCTGCCTGCTGGGCTCTGGGAACACTGTGGCAAGATAGACAGGTGCAGCTACTGCCCTCTGCAAGGGGTAATGTGAACAGGTAGAGGCTGTGACGCCAAAGGACCTAGCTAGACAGTGAGCTCTCAGCTGGGACTACTGTGCAAAGCTGGGTCTGTACAGGTGGAGTCTGGAAGGGGCCAAGAAGGCCCAGGGAGCTGGAGAGGGCAAAGGATTTGAGGGAGAGATGCCAGCCACCTGGGAGGGTAGAATGAGGATAGGCAGGGGATGTGGTCACTGCTGTCCGATGGGAGGAGTGGGTAGATGGTGCCCAGGTCACCCCTGGACTGTGAGATTGGAATTTAGATTGCTTTCTTGTTACTTCTGTGGGTGCACATGGGCACTCAAGCCCTTGGAGACTCTATGAGGGGCATGCTGATCTCCCTAGGTGCTTCCTAACACTCACAGGACCATGACACAGACTACCTGCATGGACTCAAGAAGGACA
>CABHPP010113519.1:0-10122 GCA_902168425.1 Peromyscus attwateri
CAATGTGAATATTATTATGGGAATTGTTAAAAAACATTTCCTTTGAATTGATTTGATATTGTCTGCCTTCATGTGGAGTAAACATTTATGAATTGGGGTTGATCTCTGTTCTTTTTTCTCTTGGATCCAAAATAGTACTCTTTGGCACTATTGGGATTATGAATGGAGATCCAGATTCTGTTGCTAACTTCATGATAGTATATGGTTCTGAGTTGATCATCCTGGGATACAGCCGGAGGGGCAGTTTTGGAGACACAGGTGAAGAAGAGCATAAGCACTGGACTCTGGCAGACTGAAATTGTGTCCTGGCTCTGGCTTTTCTATGTCCTAGCTGTGTGTGCTTGGGTAACTCGCCTAACCTCTCTGTTCCTCAGCTTATCTCCTCTATAAAATGGGGAGAAAAATGATAGCACTTTAATTTTACCAACAAGGTCAGCAAGATGCTTCCATTGTAAAGGCATTTGCTACCAAGCCTGACAACCTGAGTTCAATCCCTAGGATTGAACTCACACAATGGAAGAAAAGAACCAATTCTGATGAGTTATCCTCTGACCTTCATGCCCTATGGCATGCACTCACACACAGAGACAAAATAAATAAATGTAATTTTCAAAACCAGCCAGCTAGTACGTTGGGTATACACCTTTACTTCCAGTATTCAGGAGGCAGAGGCAGGTAGATCTCTACAAGTTCAAGGCCAGCCTGGTCTATATCGTGAGTTCCAGGCCAGCTAGAGCTACATAGTGAGACCATGTCTCAAAAAAACCAACCAAGACAGCCAACTGAAATAGGCACCATGACCTACTTTCTCAACATGTGCAATGTTTTAAGAGTGAAACTCTAGAGAAACCAGAAGTCACTCAGTGTCACTTCATAGCTCCTCTGTAACTTGAGAACTACATGGGCAAGATGCAAAAAACCATTCCTCTGCCCCCCACTCTGCCCTCCCAATGTCTGCATCTCCTGAGCCAGGTTCATGTTTTAGAGCAGAACTGGAAATGGGATTGAGCCCATAAAGGAGACAGAAAAAAGACAATGCAAATGAACAGTTGGGAATCAGTGGAACAAATGCCTCCCGACAGCTGATGTTATCTAAAGCCCACCGACAGGGCCTTGCTTATTTGCTTCCTGGCTTGGAACGAGTCCCTTGATTCCTGAGGCCCCCAAGGTTGAAAATAGCCCAGCCACCTGCCAATGGTTGGTGTATTTTTAGGTCTAGCGGGACTGGAAATCCAGCTCTGTATGCCTGGAACTTGAGCCAGACCTCTTGGTGGGTCTTTCACCTCCATTGGGTGGCTTGGTCTGGGCTGCTAGATATATCACAGTGGAGGAAAGAGCTACTCTAACAGACTGGAACAGAGGAAGGAAGATGTGTTCGTTTGGGGAGCATGTATACAAGGTTTAGCTGGTAGGTACATGGTGAAAGGATATAGGTGAGTTTCATAAATGGCAGGACCCCACAACAAATAGAAATCAGAGCAGTAGACTGTTTCAAAATAGTATTGGGGCTTAGAATGTAATTCAGAACATTTGCCTACTGTACAAGGGCCTGAGTTTGATCCTTAGCACTGAAAAACAAACAATCCCCCACCACACACACTGTGCTGGCCAGGCCTAACAGCACAAATCTATAATCCTAGCTCCTAGGGAAGCTGGGGGAAGAATATTGAGAATTCGAAGATTTCCTGGGCCACAGGAGGAGTTCAAGTCCAGCGTTGGCAACTTTCTGAGACTGTTTCAAAGTGAGAGAGGGATGGGTATTTCTCCCAATGGCAGGTTCTTTTGAGTATCAGGTATGAGGCCCTGGGTTCAGTTCTCAGAACCATAGAAAAATTTCTAACATGCCAAAGTAGATGGGGAAAGTCCCTGACAGAGACACTGTCTCAAAAGAAATCAAATGAGAGGCTGAGGATATAGCATAATGGTAGAACACTTGTTTGGAATATATGAGATCCTAGATTCACTCCCCAGTAACTAAAAAAAAAAGCTAGATGAGTCACCTCATGCTTACAATCCCAGCACTCTGAAGGCTGAGGCAAGAGGATTGTTGAAGGCCATTCTGGGATATATAGTAAATGCAGGCTATCCTAGGTTACAGAGTGAAAGTTTGTCAAGAACAAGAAAAAAAATGCTGAGTGTTGTGGCACATGCCTTTAATTCCAGCACTCAGGAGGCAGAAGCAGGCACAGGTGGATCTCTGTGAGTTCAAGGCTAGCCTGGTCTACAAAGGGAGTTCTAGGCCTGCCAGGGCCATATAGTGAGACCCTGTCTCAAAATACGCTTGAGCAAAAATGTCTTTATCTTTTGTACATGGTAGGCAGGCGTTCATTGCAGCCCAGCCCAGCCCAGCCCAACACACTTGAAAGTATTTATACATTATGATCTTGTCAAATTATATTAGAATAAGCCAAATTATGCTTTCTCATTTTTAAAAGACAGGGTCTCATGTAGCCCAGGTTGGCCTTCAATTCTCTGTGTGACCAAGAATGATAGAACTGCTGGTCCTCCTGCCTCCATCTTCCAAGTGCAGGGATTGCAGACATCTACTACCAAACAGCCCAGGTTTTTCCCTTTCATTTATCACCATGCTACTTAATAATAATAATAATAATAATAATAATAATAATAGGAAGAAGAAGAAAATTGTCTGTTTCACTATTGTTTTATATTGATAATCCGAGCCCTTCCTTTAGCCCAACATGACATCCCATCTGTATAGAACACACACACATCCAGATAAAGAAGAGATGAATAGGGCATTTGCCCATAGAGGCATTTGCCCATAGAAGCATTTGGCATGGTTAAGCATTTGGCCTGGTTAAGCATTCAGGCTTCTAGCAGCAGTTCAGCTGAGACCCATTCTGGATGAGGACTCAGAGGCCTCCAGTCTGAGGAAACAAGACCAGCTGAGGATCCGGCGAGGTGAGATAGCTGTGGCTCATTCTGTCTCTCTGATCTTCTAGTGTTCACCCCAATACCCGGCTGAGGTTTGATTTTATTAATAAGACCTGTTAAGACTCATGCTACATCTGGCGCCCAACGTTTGTGCTACGAATTCTTGAAAAAGCTACTTGGCTAGGGCCTTGCGGGGCCCCAGCTCAGACCCGAGCTATACGTTGCCGGTTGTGGTGGTGCATGCTGGTAGGATTTATGGAAGGAGGCAGAGGCAGGAGGATCCGGAGTTTGAGGCCGGCCTAGGAGGCTTGCTAAGGAGAAGCTTCGGTCAGGACCTGGCTACAAACGGTGGCAGCGGGACCGTGGAGGCAAAAGCTGCTGCTCCGAGTTGCTGGCTACTTCTCATCGTGTTGATGACCGCGGTGATGCTGCTACCTGGGACAAAGAGTTTACTGCTGTTTGTTCAGAGAAGAATTGCCAGGACCATTGTGTTACAAGAAAGCATCGGCAAAGGTCAGTTTGGAAAAGTTTGGCAAGACAAATGGTTGGGAGAAATTGCTGTGAAGATATTCTCTTCTAGGGAAGAACATTCATGGTTCCTAGAGACAGACATTTATCAGACTGTGATTACTCCAAACCACAGAAGAGGCACAAAAAAAAAAAAGTCTGCAGGGAACCATGACCACGCCTAACAGCGACTTTGAAATCTCCAAAAATGTGACGGAATCCCACAATGATGATTCCACAAGGACTAAGGTAATGAAAGCTATTAAACTGATTAACACCAAGGAAAGATCAACTTTGAACTACAAAGTGTTTAGGACAATTTCAAGATGACTAGCTGAGATGATCCAGCCTGACAGACTACTCAAGCAAGGACTTATGACAAGCCCTGAACTTTCCTATTATACAGAGACTGGACAAATGATGCAGGACTTGACAATTAACCTAAAATTTTATCTTTTCAAGATTCCCTAAAGATATCTTCACCCCTAGAAAGGAAAAAAAAAAGAGAGAAAATAGATAATGAGATAGATCATCGACTCTACTCTGAGAAAAAAGATAAAGAAAAATAGGATAAACAGGTAGATCACTGAATCTACACTGGAGAAAAAGGGGAAGATATAAAAATGACAAAAGGTAGACTACTGACTGTATTATGAAAAGAAAAAAGAGAGAATATGGATATGGTAAGATAAAAAGGGAGATTATGGAATCTACTTTTAAAAAGGAGCTACTTGCTTTAAATAAGATAAGTAATGAAAATTTTTTGTCTGAATTTGTCAAATGTTACTGGACTAGACATTGTTAATATATATAATGGAGTGTTTTGTCTGGATCTGTCAAATGTTAATGGACTAGACATTGTTAATGCAATCTTGACTATATGTATTGTATATACTTATTAGATAGTTTTTCTTGTATTAGTTATAAGCTTTTTTAATTTTAGACAAAAAGAGAGGAAATGTGGTGGTATTGTATTCGCCAAAATATTGTGTACCTTAATAAACTTATCTGGGGTCAGAGACAGAACAGCCACAATGTTAAACATGAGGTTAGGGAGTGGTGGCACACGCCTTTAATCCTAGCATTCCAGAGACAGAAATCCCTCTGGATCTCTGTGAGTTCAAGGCCACATTGGAAATGGCCAGGCGTGGTGATACACACCTTTAATCCCAGAAAGCACACCTTTAATCCCAGGGAGTGGTAGTAGAAAGCAGAAAGGTATATAAAGCGTGAGGACCAGAAACTAGAGGCATTTGCCCATAGAGGCATTTGCCCATAGAAGCATTTGGCATGGTTAAGCATTTGGCCTGGTTAAGCATTCAGGCTTCTAGCAGCAGTTCAGCTGAGACCCATTCTGGATGAGGACTCAGAGGCCTCCAGTCTGAGGAAACAAGACCAGCTGAGGATCCGGCGAGGTGAGATAGCTGTGGCTCATTCTGTCTCTCTGACCTTCCAGCATTTCACCCCAATAAAAAAAAAAAAAAAAAAAGAGAGATGAATAGATGAGATAGTGGAACAGAAGGACCCAAGCTAACAAGGAAGCCAGAAAACACTTCCCTGAGCTGGGTTTGGTGGCCTGTGTCACCAGCACTTGGAATACTGAAGTAGGAGGACTGCAAGTCACTCCAAGACTGGCTAGGGTTAGAAAGTGATAGCCTGGGCAAGACCTTGCAAAAAATGAAAAATGAGGGCTTGGAGTGAGAGCACACCTTTAATTCTAGCACTTGGTAAGCTGTGAGTTCAAAGTCAGCCAGAGTTATATAGCAAAGGCCTGTCCCAAAACAAATAAGCAGGGATGGGGGTTTAGCTCATACCATGTCTGAAGCTCTTGGTACTCAATTATTGTCTTAGTTAGGGTTTCTATTGCTGCGGAGAGACATCATGACCACAGAAACTCTTATAAAGGAAAAACATTTAATTGGAGTGCCTTACATTTTCAGGGGTTTAGTGTATTATCATCATGGTGCCACTTGATGGCATGCAGGCAGACATGGTGCTGGAGACGGAGCTGAGAAACCTACTCTACATCTTGACTTGCAGGCAACAGGAAATGGTCTGTCTCACTGGGTGTAGCTTGTGCATAGATCTCAAAGCCCAACCCCACAGTGACACACTTCCTCCAACAAAACCAGCTGGGTAAACTTCAGACTCTGCATCTCCTTGTCTGATGTCAAAATGCTCTTCAGATCTCTATTTCCTTTAGCTTTGTTGACTGTAAAACACTTCTTTCTCTTGGGCTGTTCTACTCCCTGTCAGCAGCTCTCTTCAGCAGATACCACATAGCTCTGGAATCTCTAACATCTTGGGTTCTCCAAAGCAATCCAAGCTTCAACTTCACAGCTTCACACAATAGCCTCTCTTGGTCTCCATTCAGGGACACCCCTGACACATGCCTGACCTCAGCAACTTTCCTTAGTCATGGAGGCCAATTCCATAACCTTTTTCTTCTATCCTTAAAGCCAGAACCACATGGCCAAAGCTGCCAAGTTCTACTGCTTACTGGGACTGGAACATGGCCCTCTCATTCAATTACATCTTCACTAACTTTCTGTTTTTGATGGTTTCCTTCACTGCCTAAGCTTGGCTGTCCTGAAGCTAGATTGGTAGACCAGGCTGGCCTTGAACTCAAAGATCTCTCAATTACTTCTTCACCAGCTTTCTGTTTTCAATGATTTCCTTCACTGCCTAAGATTGGCTGTTCTGGAACTTGCTGTGTAAACCAGGTTGGCCTCAAACTAAGAAATTCACCAGTCTCTACCTTTAGAGTGTTAGGATTAAAGGAGTGTACCACCACACCCAGCTCTAAGCTTTTCTTTAATTCCGTTTCACAACCTTAGCTGGTTGGGATCTTGCCCTGAGGTCCATTTCTTAATCTGTTTATTTCCTTGACTATAGGATTTGGCTCCATTCCACTTTTTGTTGCTCTTTTTCTCCTCAAATATTTTTCCTTGCTCATCTTGCTCTCTTTCATTATAAATCTTCATTGGAGTTAACACTAGTAACCACATGACAGAGTCTATACTAGGCTGTTTTGAGATTTCCTCTGCCAAATCTCTTTACTTTTAGCATCAGGCAGACTCTTTGGACAAAGGCAAAAAGCAGCCACATTCTTCATCAAAATATCACAAGAATGATCTCTAGGCAACATACTAAAATTCTTCTCCTCTGAAACCTCTTGAGCCAGCCCCTCACGGTTCAAATCATTCTCAGCACCACTGTCTTCCATGCTCCTACTAGTACGGCGCATTAAGCAGTACTTAAAGCATTCCACTGCTTTCCTAACCCAAAGCACCAAAGTTCATATTACTCCACACAAAAGCATGGTCATGGCAATACTCCACTCCTGGTACCAACTTCTGTCTTAGTTAGGGTTTCCATTGCTGTGAAGAAACACCATGACCATGGAAATTCTTATAAAGGAAAAACATTTAACTGTGGTGGATTGCTTACAGTTTCAGAGGTTTAGTCCATTATCATCATGGTGCCACATAGTGGCATGCAGGCAGACATGGTGCTGGAGATGGAGATGAGAGTATTACATCTTGACTTGCAACCAACAGGAAGTGGTCTGTCTCACTGTATGTAGCTTGAGTATAGGAGACCTCAAAGCCCAACCTCACAGTAATACATGTCCTCCAACAAGGCCACACCTCCTAATAGTGCCACTCTGTGTGTGGGGCATTTTCTTCCAAACCACCACAATCATCAGTACTAAAAAACAAAATAAACCAAAGATTCCCTGGAAAAAAATTATAGGGCTAAAAGTCACTGTGCATAAATGGTCTGAAAACATAGGTTTTTATGTGGTTTTAGTTTTATAAGACAGAGTTGTAGCATGAATTCTAATTGGTCTTAATAATAAAAACCCAGAGTCAGATATAGGGGTAAATGCTGAAAGATTAGAGAGACAAAAGAGCAAGCCACAGCCACCACCTCTTACCTCGCCAACTCCTCAGCCTGAAAGAGAGGGAACTCCTGTCTCCTCCAGCCTTATATTCCTCTCCACCCAGTCATATCACTTCCTGTCTCCTCCTCCCTAGTCCTGGGATTAAAGGTGTGAGATCCCAAGTGCTGGGATCAAAGGTGTTGGCCACCACTGCCTGGCTCTGTTTCTCTTTCAGACTGGATCAATCTTGTGAAGCCCAGGGTGGCCTTGAACTCACAGAGATCCATCTGCCTCTGCCTCCCGAGTGCTGGGATTAAAAGTGTGTGCCATCACTGCCTGGCCTCTGTGGCTAACTAGTGGCTTAGCTCCACACTCTGGTCTTCAGGCAAGCTTTATTTGTTAGATCACAAACAAAATATCACCACACAGTCTTAAGAGTCCAGGCTTGCTTGGAACTCCTTGTGTAGGCCAGGATTGTCTCAAACCAACTATATAGCTAATGTTGACCTCAAACTTTTATCCTCCTGCTCCTGTCCCCTGTGTGCTGGCATTACAGGTATGTGACACCCCACCTATCATGGCAGTTGTTTTTTAAAGATTTTTTATGTATATGGTGGTTTCACCTGTATGTATGTTGTAGTGCCTGCAGAGGTTAAGGGAGGGCCTCAGATCCTCTAGAACCTCAGGTTGTTAGTCACCATGTGCATGTTGGGAACTGAACTTGGGTCCTCTGCAAGAACAGCAAGTTGTCTCAACTGCTGAGCCACCTCTTCAGCCCAGGCAATTTTATTTGTAATTACTTCAAACCCAAATCGGCACAAATGTTCATCAACTGGTAAATGGCTAACCTCCGTGGTATAGCTGTAGAATAAAATAGTTTCTAGTCGTAAAAGGGAGGATGTCAGTTGGGCTTGCACACCTGTAATCCAAGCACTTTGGTGATCGAGGCAGGAAAATTGCAAGCTCAAGCCCAGACTGGGTGACCAAAGGAGATTCCAGCTCAAAAAAGGAGGGATGAACTATTATGCACACAGAAACATAGATTAACCTGGAAGTAATCCTGCTGAGTTAGAGAAGGTAAACACATTAAAACTCTGGGGAATTCACATTGTTGCAGAACCACAGAAAGCATGCCATCGGTGGAAGGGGGTGCGAGGGAGGAGGATGATGAAGGGGCACCAGGAACCTAGGAGGGCTGATGGCTATTCACTGTCCTGATTTCTATGCTGTCATAAATGTCACATGCATCAAAATGAATCAATTGGAGCCCTAAACAAGTGCAATTTGTGGTATGTCAATTCCACTTTAAACAATATGGCTAGAAGATATTTTTTCAATTTAATTTTAGATCTAAAGGACAAATAGGAGGAAATTGTGGCTATGAAGTTGGGGGAACATTTGACAGGATGAGAGAGAGAATGTTCCAGGCAGTGAGAACACTGTGCAAAGGTCCTGAGTGAGGAAGACATACTCCAAGAGTTCAGAAATGACCCGTTGAGATTGAGTTGAGAGATCAAAGAGAATCATTGTAAGGAAATAAGGCTGCAGGGGGCTGAAGGGCCAGGGATATGCAGGATCTGCTAGAGTCTACCTCTTCTTTTGGCAAATATCTGCTGAGTCCTCACTGGACACCAAAGCTGTGCTAGGCATTCTGGAGTAAATTAGTTACAACAGCCACCAAATAACAAGGTACCAAACACTGACTGGCTTAAGCAACAGATTCATTTCCTCCCAGATACAGAGGCTGGGATGTTCAAGATCAAGGGTTAGTCTCTCTTGGGGAATTCTCTCTTTGGCTTTTAGACTGGTATCTTCTTGAGCCAGGCATGGTAGAACAAGCCTGTCATTAGAGCATTCAGAGAGGTGGAGGCAGAAAGATTAGGAGTTCAAAGCCAGTCTGGGGTGTGTGAGATTCTGTCTTGAGAGAGAGAGAGACAGAGAGAGACAGAGACAGAGAGAGACAGAAAGAGACAGAGACAGAGACAGAGAGAGAAGGAGAGAAGGGGGGAGGGAGAGAGGGAGGCAAGAGGGAGGGAGGGAGGAACAAAGGAAGAAGGGAGGGAGGGAGGAAGGAAAGAAAACCTAGAGATTCCTAGTCTCGTGGAGCTTCCATTCTAAAAGGGGAGACAGGCGATATAAATAAGCAGTCAAAATAAAGTATATAGAAGACAAAAAGTGAGCCAAATGGTGTGGTACATACCTTCAATCCCAGGACTCAGGAGACTGAGACAGAGGCATTTTCCTGAGTGTGAGGCAAGTCTGAGCTGCCGATCCTGATTTCAAAACAACCGAGCAAAGGATGAGAAGTTATTTGGAAAAATGAAAAGGCAGCATGTGGGTCCTGGGAATGTGAGCTGTGGGACAAAGGGGTGGGATGAAGGAATCAGGAGGATCTCTGAAGTATAGAACTACGTTCTTTATTCGAAAGGCGATGAGAATCTATTGAAGGGGTTTAAACAAAGCTGTGCCATATTGGAGCCAGATGTGGTAGTACAGGCTTGTATTCTAGCATTCCAAAGACTGAAGCAGAAGAATTGTAGTGACCTTGAGGCCAGGCTGGGGAAAAAAATGAGTTCTGTGTCATGTGCCAAACTTGGGCTTTGCTATAGAGTAAGAGCCCTTCTCATAAAAAAAAAATGGGCTGGATAGATGGCTAAGTGGTAAGGGGTCCTTGCTGAGTTCAGGTGGCTCACAATTGCCTATAACTCTAGCTCCAGAGGATCCAATCAATGCTCTTTTCTGGCCTTTGTAGGCGTGTGTGTGTGTGTGTGTGTGTGTGTGTGTGTGTGTGTGTGTGTGAGAGAGAGAGAGAGAGAGAGAGAGAGAGAGAGAGA
>CABHPP010113519.1:23623-36365 GCA_902168425.1 Peromyscus attwateri
CTTCTTTCTTTCTTTCTTTCCTTCCTTCCTTCCTTCCTTCCTTCCTTCCTTCCTTCCTTCCTTCCTTCCTCTCTCTCTCTCTCTCTGTTTGTATGTGTGTGTGTGTGTGTGTGTGTGTGTGTGTGTGTGTGTGAGAGAGAGAGAGAGAGAGAGAGAGAGAGAGAGAGAGAGAGAGAGAGAGAGAGAGAGAGAGTTGGGACAGCTTACCTGACTTGGTTCTCTGTGGACTCTGGATGGAATATGGGCCATCAGGCCTGGTATGACGTCAAGTACCTTCACCCACTGAGGCATCTTGCTGTTCCCTAAATATGCTATTTTTGCAGAGTGACTGTAGATTGCTGAAAATTGGTATCATGCAGTTTCTTTTTCTCATTTCTAGATTGCCAAAATGGTTTGGAGTTTTTAACTGAATCTAAGAAAGTCCAAAATAGCTTTGAGACGGTAAAGACAGAGCTGCAGCAAGGGGGATTCAGTGCCAATGCATCAACAAAAAAGACAACCAGAGTTAGTGGAAGGAAACCTTCCTGTTTTTGTGTTTCCCACGGAGCTGATATTCTATGCAGATGATCAGTCAACACATAAGCAAGTGCTGACTCTGTACAACCCCTATGAGTTTGCCTTAAAGTTCAAAGGTGAGTCTCCTAGTCTCTGAATTTTAACCAGGTCCTCCTAATTGTTACTTGCAAAAATGAATTGATTTAATCACACTAATGGCATTGTGACGTTTTCTTTCAGTTTTATGTACGACTCCAAATAAGTATGTTGTCGTTGACGCTGCAGGTGCAGTGAAGCCTCAGTGCTGTGTGGATATGTAAGTCAGACTCATGTAACATGCTCTCAGTGTGTGGATATGTGTGTCTGAACTTTAAAATGGTCTTCTCAAAGCGATTCTTAACTTTGTGTTTCTACTCTTTTTTATTTGGGGCTGAAAGTTTATCAAAATTTAAGACATTTCTGGAGGATTCTATATAAAGTAATCAAATACTTAAACAGTTTGGGCCAGCATTTTCTTTAATAATTCCTCGTTGTTTCGGTTGAGGCAGTGATGTTTATGGTCAAGTTCTGGTTTATTCCTTTAAATTTCTCCAGCTATAATAGAGAATTTAGCTTTCTTTGAGACATCCTGCTATTATAGTGACATTTGTGAAATGAATAAATACTACATTCTAGAACAATTGCAGTATAAGATCATCTGAAATGATTCAGCTAATAAGCCTGGAGTTGAATCTAAACAGGCAGTGAGTGTGTGTGACTGCTCATCTGTAAAAGCTTATCTGAGTGCTTCCAGATAATTTCATTGTGGAGTGTCAGATGATTGTTTGTTCAAGCTGTTCAGATTGAATTTTTGCTTTAGAAACTAGTGGTGACCAAATGAATCCACTTGGCCAGCCCTTAATTTAAGCTACCAAGTCAGCTGTAGTTGTCCAAGTTTTCTATGAGAGGCAGCCTTTTCCTCAGCTCAAAGCCATAGAGCAGTGGTTCTCAGCCTGTGGGTCGCAACCCCTTTGGCAAACCTCTATCTTCAAAAATATTTACATTACATTCATAACAGTAGCAAAATTACAGTTAAAAAGTGGCAATGAGGCCGGGCGGTGGTGGCGCACGCCTTTAATCCCAGCACTCGGGAGGCAGAGCCAGGCGGATCTCTGTGAGTTCGAGGCCAGCCTGGGCTACCAAGTGAGTTCCAGGAAAGGCGCAAAGCTACACAGAGAAACCCTGTCTTGAAAAACCCAAAAAAAAAAAAGTGGCAAAGAAATAACTTTATGGTTGGGGGGGTCACCACAACATGAGGAACTGTATTAAAGGGTCGCAGCATCAGGAAGGTTGAGAACCACTGCCATAGGCGAAGTGCCTTTTTAGAGCAGATTTTTGCACATTGCTTTGGGTTGTCATTCAGTGCACAATAAGCAAGGATATTCCAAAGAAATGTAGTCTTACCAAATAAACACACTACCCTTGACCTAATTGTTTTTGCATTCCCTCAGAAGAACCAGGCACAATAAAGGGAATATTTCTTACTTCAATCACAAATAAGTAACAATAGGAATTTATGATGTTTGTGAGGAAGAAACTGTTTTATGTGTTCCAATTTAGGAAAGAAATCTTCAACAGATGTACAGAAAAAATTCATTGCTAAAGGCAACTTTCTTTATCATTCTTTTACTCAAGACTTGATTCTGGGCTGAGGGCATAACTCAATAGGAGACTACTTGCTTATTCAGCATGTTTGAGGCCCTGGGTTCAATGCTCAAGCACACACACACACACACACACACACACACACACACACACACACACATACACGACTCTTATTCTGTGTTTTGGACTGTATACTTTCATCTAATAGTTCACAATTGCCCATTTTTTCCCCTTAGACTATATGATTAGTTTTTTTCAGCATCACTAGCAAATTTTGAGTATTTAGTTATAGTCAGAAAGATTATTTTTACCCTATTGAAATTTCTGATGCCTTCTGTTTGATAGGTCCCCAGACACCTAAACAGACTTTGTAATTATTTATTATTATTATTATTATTATTATTGTTTTGCTCTTTTCAGTGTGATTCGTCATAGAGATGTTCGATCCTGTCACTATGGAGTGATAGACAAATTCCGCCTCCAAGTTTCTGAGCAAAGCCAGAGGAAGGCTTTAGGAAGGAAAGAGGTTATTGCTACTCTCCTCCCATCTGCGAAAGAACAACAGAAGGAAGAAGAGGAGAAAAGAATAAAGGAACATTTAACCGAAAGTGTATTTTTTGAGCAGTCGTGTCAACCAGGTAGTATTGTTTTTAAAGCCCCTTAAAGCCCTGTAGACGTCCAACTGTAATCCGTGGAGCTAAGACTACTAACAAGATAACCGCTTTCAAGCTAGTCAGCAAATGGAGCTTCAGGGAAGAGCGGAGTGCCTGCTACAGTAGGTAGAAGGAGCAGACGATTGCCAACCTAGGCTTTGAAATGTAGGAAATGCCATATATCTCCAATATATATAAACTTAAAGAAGGCGGGTACCAACTTTATAATACCAGTACAATTTAGCAATTATATACTATTGTTTCTATGACTTTCCTATATCCTTTTTCATTTAATTAGTTTAAAGGAGGAGAGAGGTTCATTTTGGCAATAGGCCAAGCTTAGTATGCTGTTCATATTATTTTGAAAAAAAAATCTCATTAAAGTTGAAGTTAATTAAACTAAGTAGATTATAATATCCCCTGTGGGCTATTAATTGAATCCCTCTCCATTCCTCATTTCCTTCCAGCTTAGATACTCAGAATCGCTATGATATATATTTTCAACAATGACACTCTCCTCATATCCAACTTTCAGACAGCATTCCCCCTTTTTTCCAATGTCTAATTATTGTCCTCCAATCCTGTTAGAAGAGTAGGGAGATAAAAGTTTCCATAGAAAAACAAAGGTCTTTTCAGAGACTGATACATGAATGTGGTACTAGCTGTCTGTAAAACTGAAATGTAAAAGTCAGGAGTGGTGGCACATGCTGGTAATCCCAGCCTGCTAGAGGCTGAAGCAGGAGGATTGCCACGAGTTAGTGAGACTCTATCAAAACAGAGAAAGGGTTCGGGAAGTGACTCAGTGGTAGAGCATGTGCCCAGCTTGAGCAAGGCCCTAGGTTCCATCCCCAACAAAAACAAAGAAAAAAACCATTTTGTAAATATAGTACATGTATATGAAGTCAAAGTAAATTAAAACTAAAAAGTAAATTAAAACAAAGGTAAAAAGGAAAGAAACTGAAGCGTATGTTGGGGATATTTTATAAATGTCCTTGTCATTATATCAACCGTCTATCAGTATATTCATCTTCAAATATTTATTGTAGAAGACAGGAAGTGCTATCTTTTTTGGTGTGGCTCTGAAGTTTTTCCATTCTGCACAGGGAGTGCCTAGACTTTCTGCTTAATCCCAGAACTATGGACTAGGTATTAGCTTCCTAGCAGTAACTGTTTGTTGACAGGGCCATCTTTCTATCTTTGGATGGAAGAGAACATTTGACTGGTGTGGTGCTCCCAGGCCTTTTAATCTCAGCCCTTCCTTGGTAGGTGATGGAAGGTAGAGTCGATAGGATTAGGAATTCAGAGTGGTCCTCAGTCAGGGGACAATTTGTAGGACTAGGTTCTTCCCTTTTTCCGTGTAAATCCCAGGGACGGAACGCAGGTCATCAGGCTTGGCAGCCATCTTGCTCACAGTCATCTTCTGTTAGAGAGTGTAAGGCCAGCCTGGGCCACATGAGAACCTGCTCCCCCCAAATAACAAACTACCCAGCACTAACCAATTTGAAAAAGAAAAAAGCCACCTACAGTTTCATATACTTAACAAGTTTGCTTATGTAAGTGTTGCCTGCATAATAAAAATAGTTTTATATTTTATGGATCTTTTCATGTAATAAAAATAAACTGTAAAATTAAGAGAAATACATAAAATATGCTTTCATAAAATACTAGCCAAGGCTATTAAGGACATTTTTAAAAGGTAGAGCTGAATATTGGTAGATTTTTCTTAATTACATGCATTAATAATGAACTGCAAAGGCTTTATCACACACATTGGAGTCTGCACCTTCTGGCTTCAGAAAATGATGTTCTGTATTATTGTTTGTAAAAATAAAAAGCTGAAAGTGACCTGACAGACCATCAGTTGAGGATGGATTATGGTATGACTGTTGAGGAAATGGAATGTCAGGCAGGCATTCACCAGGATCTGTTAGAATGAAGTCAAAAAGCTTCATCAAATATGGGGCTGGGGAGATGGCTCAGCAGTTAAGAGCACTGGCTGCTCTCCTAGAGAAGCCAGGTTGGATGCCAAGCACCCACATGGGGCTCCCAACTGCCTGTAGCTCCAGTTCCAGGGGATCTGACACCCTCTTCTGGCCACCACACTCACCAGGCACACATGTGGTGCATAGCCATATATACAGGTGAGACACTCATATGCAGAAAATAAAAGTAATTAAATCTTTTCAAGAGTTTCAAGTACCTTTGCAAAGGGAGAAAGCAGTGATATATATATATATATATATATATAGATAGATAGATAGATAGAGATAGATAGATATATATCTCATATGCTATTTATATCAAATTGTACATTTTTGTCTTTGCATGTGTAACATGTGTATATATATGTGGGCGCTTCTGTGTGGATGCAGGTGTACGCATGACATAGTATATGTAGGGGTCAACCTCAGGGGTCAGCCCACCTTGTCTGAGGCAGGATCTCTTATTCACAGCTGTGTTCAGCAGGTCTCTGACTCCCACCTTGCTGTTGGAATTACAGACAAATTTGCTGTGTCCAGCTTCATGTGGGTTCTAGGAATTCAAACTCAAAGTCTTCATATTGATACAGCAAGCACTTTATCCATGGAGCATCTTTCCAGCCCCTATTTTACATGTTTATGTGGGCATTTATAAAATCTGAAAGTTGTCAGTAGTGCTATCATCTATAGGAAGAGATGATGGAGGACATTGTTTTGTTTTTATTATTTTTCTTTGAGACAGGGTTTTGCTCTGTGGACCCAAGTTACTCCTGATCTTCCCACCTCTATCTCCCAAGTACAATTATAGCTGTGTGCTACCACACCCAGATTGGAATTTCAAGGCTAGCCTCAAACTCACTGAGTCTTGCTATGTAACCCAAACTGTCTGCAGTCTGCTATGTAGAGCAGCCTGGCCTTGAACTTACGAAGTCTTCCTGCCTCTGTCTCCCAAGTGCTTGGATTACAAGTGTTGGCCACCACACCCAGCTCTTTGAAATCATCTTTATTTTAATTTGCAGTCAATGGTATAGTTGTTATATTTTCCTTAAAATCAGTCTTGCAATAGATGTAAATACAAAGTTTTTTGCTTCTGAACTAAGGGTTTTTAAAGTTATTTATGCTATTGTTTCATCCCAAGCAATCATTGCTATGAAATTTGACTTTGTTTTACCTATTTAGCTTTGGTGAAGTTCAATTAAATTTCACAATAGCTAAGGTATTAATAATTTAGAAAAGTTCCACTTAATAATAGAATGAACAGCATTATTTCATTAATAAAACACAAATTGTGTTGCTCTTGGCTATTCCTTTTAATGAAAGGAAGATTAGTGGGGAAAGGTACATGGTAGAAAAATGCTGTTACTGGGTTATTAGTCAGGGTTCTCTAAGGAACAGAACTGATAGAATGGACTAATATATAAAATCTGCTATATATTATAGTGTATATAGTATATGTATACATATATGTATATTGTGTATGTATGTATGTATGTATATGGATTAATTAGGGTGGCTTGCTGTGGTCCAAGTAGTCTGACAAAGGCTGTTTCCTGAGAGAAGGGCCAAGGATCCAGTAGCTGTCCACTTCTTGAAACTGGATGTCTCAACTTTCCCAATCTGGTGCTGGAGTACCAGGGTCATCCTAGAGAGCTGCCAGTTTTCAGTCACTGTTGGAATCCTGAACAAGTAGGTTATAAGACCATCAAAAGAATGGGCCAGGCAGGATACGTGAGCTTACCAATGAGCGTGAGGGCAAGCAGACAGAAAGCATGTGCTTCTTTCTTCCAAGTCCTTTTATGGGGGATGCCACCAGAATGTCTGGCCCAGATTTAGGGTGGATCTTCTGACTTCAAATGATCTGGAATTAGGGTGGATCTCCCACCTCGAATAATCCAGCCAAGAAAATGAACTCAACAGTATACCTAGCTGCTTGGGTTTTAGTCACTTTCAGATGTAGTCAAGTTGGCAACCAAGATTAGCCATGACACTGGGTTTCTTTAAAAGATGGATATAATAAAAGATGGATCTGGATTGTAGATAGACACTCAGAACTGTGTCACATCAGGCTTGACAGCAGGGGTGTGTGGGTGTGTGTGGGTGTGTGTAGGTGTGTGTGGGTGTGGGTGTGGGTGTGATTTTGCATAGGTTCTGGGTCAAATTCAGATCCACATGCTTGTACAGCAAGCACTTTTCCCAATGAGTCATCTTTCTAGCCCTGTATTTATTTTTGAGACAGAGCCTCACTAAGTTGTCCAAGCTGGCCTTATAGTTTCAAAGCTCCTGCCTCAGCATCTGAAATAGATGGGATCACCAACTTGTGCCACCATTTCCTCTGGAATGCATAGGATTACAGGTGTGAGACACCATGTTTAGTCATATTTTGTTTTTATTTTAAGAATATTCAGCCGGGCGGTGGTGGCGCACGCCTTTAATCCCAGCACTCGGGAGGCAGAGGCAGGCGGATCTCTGTGAGTTCGAGGCCAGCCTGGGCTACAGAGTGAGTTCCAGGAAAGGCGCAAAGCTACACAGAGAAACCCTGTCTCGGGAAAAAAAAAGAAAAAAAAAAGAATATTCAACATGAGATTAAAGTATGCTATCTATCATAGGCTGGCCTTGAACTTATGATCCTCTGACCTCAGCCTTCTGAGTGCTAGGATGATAGGCCTACACCACTACATCGGGTTCTCAACTAATTTTTAGGTGTATAAAAGAGTATTGCATTTTTTGTTGTTTGAGACAGGGTCCTATGTGACAGAGTGTATCTTTAGACATGTAAATCGCATAGGATTGAGACTTGTGTGAACTGAATTACAGCTCCCATTAGTCTCTTCTCCCAAGTCCTGGGAAGCCACAGTTCTCTCTGATTCTATGAGTTTGACTATTTAAAATCCCCCATTTGTCCCAGTTAGCCCGTTATAGTCTGAACATGTTATCTGTGGAGAAAGCATTGGATACACAATCCATTGCAGGGTGTTGGTGTTTTCCTCTTGGGGTGGCTATGCCGACAGAATGCTGTAGGCCACTGCCAAAGCCCAGTATCCTAACTGTCATACCATAAGCCAATCGAAAGTCACAATTTGGGGTGTGGTTTCTGTTATGCCTACTGCATGCCCACCAGTGTCAAGTTGAGCCATCTTAAATCAGGACTTCCTGGGATAGCCAAGTAATCCCCTGGTGTACAGGAAGAAAATGTTGAATGTCCATTCATTTCTAGCACATTCTTTTAGAACTATCTGTCTGCTTTCTTTTTGGTTTACATACTAGTACAGTAGTCATCCATACAGTTGAAAACCATTCTTGATTTGGTGGCACATGCCTTTAATCCCAGCACTGGGCAAACAGAGTCAGGTGGATTTCCGTGAGTTTGAGGCCAGCCTGGTCTACATATTGAGTTCCTGGACAGCCAGGACTACACAGAGAGACCAAACAAACAAAGGAAATCATAAAGGTATTTATGATACATACTTGAAAGACTATTTTCTACTGTAGACTACCGTCAGGGGGTTGGGGAATTTGTAATCACTGTTCTTTTCACGACCTCCCTTTGCCATTTAAGGACTGGGGGTTAAATTATAGACTTCCATATAAGTGCAACATGGAGGTCTCCATGGGATTAGAGCAGGGGCGAAGGGTTGACAGAAACAGCTGAAACACAGTCCTCATGCATGCTGGCCACTCTCTGTGGAGGAACTTCTGACTTTCATCTTATATTGGTTTTAGAAGCAAGCTCAGAGATGATCTTCTTTTTTTTTAATACAGAAAACAGAACGGTCTCTTCAGGACCTAGTTTGCTAACTGTCTTCCTGGGTGTGATGTGTATTGCGGCCCTGATGCTGCCTACTCTGGGGGATATGGAATCGCTGGTGCCTCTCTACCTCCACTTAAGTGTGAATCAAAAATTAGTGGCTGCTTATATCTTAGGTAAGGGTTCTACAGATGCTTTGGTACTGATCTGAGGGGTTACTGATTTCCAATGTTATCAAATATTTATAAAATACATACGTTCAAGTTGGGCATGTGTAATTGGGAGGTGGAGGAAGGAGAATGAGTTCAGAGTCATCTCACCTCATAGTGTGAGGCCAGCCTCCGCCAGAGGAGATAAAGTCTTTAAAAAGTCTTTCCTTTCCTCATGTTCTCCTGACACCTCTATTTGTTTGCCATTTTTTTCCTTGGATTTGCACTCAGTGTTCCCTGGAGTGCTCTTTTGTTCCACTTTTCTTTTCCTGAGACAAGGTCTCATGTAGCCCAGGCTTTCCGTGACCTCCTGACCTTCCTCACCCTACTCACCTCCCCAGTTCTGGGATTGCAAGCATACACCACCACACTGGACTGTCTTTTTTTACTTTTATTTGTTTGTATATGTTTCATTTTTCCCTTTGTTCTAGGAATCCTCCTGTTTCTGCCTCCCAGAAGCTGGAATTACAGCATGTGTGTGCCGTCATACCTGGATTTCTGTTTTGCTTTTTTTTTTTTTTATTTCAGAATTGCTCTTTCTACTCTCTCCTTGTAGTCCTGCTCTCCCTGTTCCTCCCCCTTTGACCTTAGCCCTCAACCATCCATCACATTGTCGTGAGGTCGATTTCTCTTCTATTTCAGTTTCATGGTGTCTCCCTACTCTAAAGATCTCCACCGGTTCCCCAAAGTCCCTGGGATGACGTGTAATAGCACAGCTTGGCGTTTACAACAAGTGCTGTCTTACAAACCTCCCAGAGCTGATTTCTAGCTATTCTGCTTTACAAATCCTCGAATAGAACCTGCTGAAGTAGTCATTGATTCTAGAAAAATCTCATCTGGAATTTCTGGGCCTCTTGATCATGCCATACCCTTTCTTGAAATGTCCACCTTTGTTCTGTATCTTCTTTCCTGTCTATCTTCTATCTTCTGAGATTTAGCTGGTGTTCTGTTTGGAGACAGTGTTTCTGACTGCTTCAGTCCTAGGCGGTCATCTTCCTTCACTGTGCTCCTCTTTATTACTTCCCGACATTCATATAAGACTGAACATGCAAGCCAGTGTGCTGACACACTCCTTTAATCCCAGCACTCAGGAGGCAGAGGCAGGCGGAGCTCTGTGAGTTCAAGGCCAGCCTGGGCTACAGAGTGAGTTCCATGAGAGACCTTGTCTCAAAAAAAAAAAAAAGAGTGAGAAAGGATGGAAAGGAAAGTGGCAACATTGTACTGCTGTGTCTTTGTGGCCCTAAAGCCCGGCCATAAATAGGCTGTTGAAGTCTGTTTGGTTTTACAGACACTTTTAAATGGCATGTCTGCTGTTATTACGGCTGATGTGACTGGATAAAGTAGGAGGTATGTTTGATAGTGAAATTAGCTATGACCAGACGTAAGTGATTTCATTAAATCTATCCAGTGACTGCCTATTGTTGTAAATTGGATTTCTTCTGTATAATATCAACTAAATTCAAGTCGACTTTGAGTTTTTGGTAGAGTGCCTGCCTGTGGCACTATGTTTTATTTGCTTGCCGAGCTCCAAACAATTGTTATTGAATGGTAGATTTGGTAAAATGCATTTCTCTAACTGTCCTCCATTTTTTTCCCTTCCAGGTCTTATCACAATGGCTATACTTAGAACATGAGCAAGGATTACAACTGACTTTTGAAGTAAATTTATCTTAAATATGAATGTGGACTGCCTTTTATCTCTATTTCACTCCATTAACACACTACAAAATATGAATGATTTCAAGTAACTGCAAATGTATAATATATATTTTCAATTAGTCTCTAATTTTATTTGAAGGACTCTAGCACTTTATGTTCCAGACAACAAAAAGATACTTTCGAGTGGTACAGAGGGAATTATTGGAAGACATTCTTTTAAAAGCTATGCCTATTGTGCGAACAACTTTAAATGTTATTTTTCATCTTTTTTTTTTGTCTAATTCACTTTGATAAGGGTCATGGGTCCTTCAAAGTGTAAGACCTAAGTGAGCAACCACGCAGCTTGACAATGAAATGACGTTCATTGCCAGACACATGCATCAGCATTACTATGTAAATCATGTCTTCCTCCTTCGGTCATTGCAAGGGGTTGCGGTAGTGTTTTTTTAAGCAAATATGTTCCAAGCAGTGTGTGAGAGGCTTGAGAAAGCAAGGGACTTACTGGGGGGCCACACTTACCCTAGAGTCTCACAGAAGACAAGATGGATGTAAGTCATCTTGCAAGCTACAGAACAGGTTGTGGTCCAGACACCAGGCACCTCATACAAGTAAACTGGCTTCTCTGTTTGGCCTGAGAGTTCTAAAGGAAGGTAGATATTTTTTAAAATTACTTTGTTCATCCTGGCTTTACCTCTGGTTTCCCCTTGATGTTATTAAGGGGAAAATCACCTTTTGGTTCTCTCCCAAGTCTCTTGCTTACCTGAATGTAAGTGACTTGCTCTGACTAGGAAAGTCAGATGACAGTTTCCAAGGACATGATTTTTTCACCTTCAAACTCTAAGCCAAGCAGAGAAAGCCCTAGATACCCGTGTCTATTTTGTATCAGTCACTGAGACATTTTTTAAGTTTTTATTTATTAAAATAATTTACCAAAAAGTCCCCTAAGCACAACTATTTCCATTTCTTTATAGCATTTTCTGACCTCTGACATCTGTGCAGTTTTAACTGTTCTTGTCACAGCAACTGATCTTTTTTGTCTTAGGATTTTTATCTGAAAGCACAATGCATTGAGTCTCTTGAAAATCCATTTCTCTTTCAGCTCTTTTTAATAAACTTTATGCACTGCTAATGTAGCATTCTCAAGGAATATATGTAAACACAAATGTATGCCTGAAGTTGATTTTTTGCAGGAAACAGTACTCTGCTTCTAGAAGCTTTTTGTCTAGTATTTCATAGGGAATCATTGTTTAACCATTTATGGAGCATAAATCATTCAGTGGATCATGTCTGTACATTGTATAATGACTGAAAAGCACATAAGTGTAATCAACTTTGAACTCATAAAAACATGTTTGTGAGGCTCTATCTTGTTTCTCTATTCATTTCTTGAAGTGTGTGGTGTGGGTGTGGGTGTGTGTGTGTGTGTGTGCGCGCGCGCGCGCGCGCGCGCGAGAGAGAGAGAGAGAGAGAGAGAGAGAGAGAGAGAGAGAGAGAGCACATCAGAAAGAACAGACATTACTTTCAAAAAGAAAAGAAATGGCGATCCGAGTTTTACTGATTTAAACATTTTATCTGCATCACTTCTGAGGAATGCCAAAGTGCTATCTGACCTCTCTCCTCAAGGTGATTCATACCTCTGTGAGTTAACATGGAAAATAATAACAGGGAAATAGCTGGGGCTGTGACTTAGCAGTAGAGCTATTCTTGCTTAGGATGTATAAGCTTCAATTACCAGTATCACACAAAAAAGAAGAAAAGCATACTGAAAGAAATGATAGAAATAGCTTGAGTTTCTAAACATCCCAAGACAGTTGTCTAGCTTTTAAAAGAATTTTTATTTTCTTTTATGTGTGTCAGTTTTTTTCCTTCTTTTTTAAAATTATGTCTCATTTTGTTTAAGTCAAGGAAAAATAGAGAATTTGGATGAAAATTATGCATGGATTACAATCAGTTTTCTAAGCAAAAGAAACAAAGCTAACTGCTGAGGTCAGGGAAGATTAGTAGTTCTCTTCACATTGCCTTTGTACTGTTTTGTGAACTGTGTTATTAAAAATCCTGAGCTTAGCTCAGTGGTAGAGTGCTTCCCTAGCAAGCGCAAGGCCCTGGGTTTGGTCCTCAGCTCTGAAAAAAAAGAAAAAAAGAAAAAAAATCCTAAGCTTAACAAAATCTTTACAGGTCACTTCATGAAAATAGGTATTTGGCCAATAAGAGTGTGTCAGTTTTCTATGTATTGGTTTCATGTATGTATATGCACACAAATATGCTTGATACTCACACAGGCCAGAAGAGTATGTCACTTTCCCTGGAACTGGAGTTACACACACACACACACACACACACACACACACACACACACAC
>CABHPP010113521.1:0-28209 GCA_902168425.1 Peromyscus attwateri
TTTTTTTTTTTTCAACTGAAAAACAGTTAACCACATAAAAGCTGACCCAGTTTCAGAAACTGATCTCTGAGGGGAATAGGGATCTCTAGTATGAAACATTGTGTACAATAAAAAAAGACAGTAATTAGGATCACTCACTTTACTGCTTGTCATAATCTATATTTCTCTTCTGTTACTAGGTGACATCTAAACTAACCAACTAATTATTATTTTCTTTCTGGGTCTATTTTATCCATTAAAGTGCACATGTCGTTTATACCAGGGAATTATTTTCAGTCCTAAGAAAGAGAATCCTACAGAAGTCTGGAGTAGTTGAATGTGTTGCTGTATTAAAACTACTTTGGGTGGTTTATTTATTTTATTGTTTTTTACCTGTAGCTATGACTGTCACATAATGCTTGGTAAATTGATGCAGAAAGTGATGCTGCTAGTGAATGAAGTGTGTGCACCTAAAACCAAAACAGCCACAATTACAATTGGTACTAACATTTCTATACAACAGCAATATCTTTAAAGTTAGAAAATACTGAGGAAACTAGCAATATCATAAATAAAACTGGATCCTATAGAAGATAACCCTACTTGTAAACCAACTCATTTATCTTTATAGGCATGCCCAATAACAAAGCTGACTCATTCGGACTATCTTTATCATATACATACTTGCTGGGAGCCTGACATTTACCAGACCTGAGCAGACTAGTGCTGATGAGACTAGGTCTTGTCCTATGCTACAACATCAACTTACACAGTGACATCAAGAGGAAAACTGAAGCCAACTCCGAACACAGCTTTCAGAGCTTCTGCTTAAGCTTCGCCTTAGGAAGCGACACAAGATTCCATCTTATCAGTAACACTGGCTGTTCAGAAAGTAAACCACGCACTGTGTGTGTAATGCTCATTTTCCAGAAAGCAAAGAACTCAGTTAGCATTCATAGGAAAGGGAAAGTCATAAAAATTTGTTTTTAGAAAGTTTAAAAATTCTACATATAATATTTTTTAAACACACAGTTTAAACTCCACTTGAGTCAATAATTTCAGACTCATAAATTTCTTAAAATTCAAAGGGACTTCAGAGGTAGTTCCATGTCTTTAAAAGCTTTATCCAAGCCAGGCAGTGGTGGCAATCCCAACACTTGGCAGAGAAACCCTGTCTTGGAAAAAAAAAAAAAAAAAGACACGGAAGGGGGGGCTTATCCAAATTCTAAGGAAGGGAGCATTTTCCAACTTGCTTTTATTTTTTTTATCTCTTAGCCTAACAAATAATTTAAGAAATCGCTACAAGAATACCGATAGGGGTTACTTCATGCTATAGATTCAAAATCTCTAATAAGTTGATATGATTAGGCAATCTGGATCCCTCAGAAGAGTCTCTCAACAGAGATCAAACATGCCAGTCAAAAGAGGGGTAAGGATAAGAACTTAGGAAACGACTGGGCACGAGGTGCTGGACCTAGAATTAGAGCCTCGTGTACACAGCTGGGCAGTGGAGGCAGCTCCCTACGGCCACCAAGCTCTGGGGCCGGATTGGACTCATTAGTTAAGCACTCAGAGCAGGGTAGAGGGTTAATCTAGGGCAGTAACTCTGTTCTCATGGCCTCTAGCCTACTGCACAGCTACCAATCAACATAACCATCAGTGAACAAGCGACAAGGAGATTTTCTCAGGAGCCATTTCATTCAAGTAGTTTTCTCAGGTACCCCTCCTTCAACCTACATTTTCACATTTTCTTGACATAGGAACAAAAGTTATTAATATTTCTAGATTAGTAGTTCATTTGACAGAAGAGAAACCTAAATGTAGTAGCAAGAATATTGTCTAGAAAATTAATTTTATTACAAAAAGTATTTACCTGTTCTAATGGAAGACTATAGCCTTGCTAGAATTAAGAATGTTACTTTTAAGCTGGGTGTGATGGCACACACCTTTAATTCCAGCACTTGGGAAGCAGAGGCAGGTGGATCTCTATGAGTTCGAGGCCAGCCTGGTCTACAGAGTGAGTTCTGGGACAGTCAGGGCAACACAGCGAGACTCCGTCTCAAAAAAAAAAAGAAAAAGAAAAAGAAAAAAAAAGAAAAGAAAAGGAAAGGAAAGAGAAAAAGAATGCATCCTTTTAAATTGCACTCACTGCAGTCTTGAACTCATTAGAAGTAACAGGCAGCACATAGAAACATTTCAACTCTCTGCCCTCAAACTGGAGCACATACAAGACATTTACCTTCCCAGTGTGTACAACAAACGGTCACGAGGTTCACATTACCTTCCCGTCCTCAACATTGGGATGCGGTGGTGTCTTCATCTGCACAATAGTGTAGAGTATGTCATGGATGTGGTTATTTAAGTACAGCACAGGGTTTGCGATGACCGTCTTTGTCGATGCAATGCTCGCTGAAAGCAGAGGCAAGGTGGTCGGCAGCGGCAGCGGGGACTGGAGCTGCTTTACTGTCGTTTCCTGGAGGCGACAATAAATTGATTTGTTTTTTCAAAATGTGAAAATGAAGGTTACCTGAAAAAATGCAGGTGGTAAGCACTTGACTAAAGCAGTGTGTTCCTGGATGTTCACTCGTTCTACAAGCACTTACCCAGCACCTGTCTGTCCCAGAAGATACGGAGACAGCAGCCATACGCTAAAGTTTTTTACAGTATACTTCTGTGCTGGTCAGTTTTGTCTACTTAACACACACTATAGTTAGCGGGGTGTGGGAGCCCACAGAGGTTTCCTAGTGAGATCTGAGTTTGCCTTACCAGCAGGGCTGCATAAGACAATGATTGGACTAGGTGTTTGGAAGGGTCTACACTTGGTTGTATTTAGCAAGGGGAAGGTCTTTTGCCTCACCCCTTGGCATTGTTATAAAAAGCCCTTTTGAATAAAGTTCTGGGCTGTTGGGTTTTGACCCAGGCCCTCCCAAGGCAATCCTATGTTTCTGTCTTTCCTCTGGTCATCTAGGTATCTCTTTCTATCTAAATATTTCTCACTTCTCCCTCCTCAAGAGTACCCTGGGGAAAAAGTGGTAGTGGGAACCTCAAGGAATCACCTCCATCACAATGGCCTGTAGGCAAGTCTGTGGGGCATTTTCTTGGTTACTGACTGGTGTAGAAGGTCCTAGCTCACAATGAGCAGTGCCACTGCTGGGCAGGTAGTCCTAGGTAGTATAAGAAAGTAGGCTGAGTAAACCATGAAGAGCAAACCAGAAAGCAGCACTCCTCCATGGTTTCACTTCAGTCCCCACTTGAGTTCCTGCCATGGCTTCTCTTGATAATGAACTAAAACCTGTACAACCAAGTAAACCCTGTCCTCCCCAAGTTGGTTTGATGAGTATTTATCCCAGCAACAGAGAAGTAGATGAGACCAACTTCTAGTTCCTGAAGCCTTCACCTAAAAAAAGCTACACTGGAAACAAACATGTGCCTTCTAGGACTACCGGAGCTGAACCCCAAGTTTACAGCTTTAACTGGAGAGCTGCTGAGATCACAACATACCTGCTGAACCCCAAGTTTACAGCTTTAACTGGAGAGCTGCTGAGATCACAACATACCTGCTGCGACTCCTGCAGCAAAAATTTGAGTTCCATTCTCACCGAGGCCAGACCGCCACCCTGGGCCCCGTGAAGGCTACAGTAACTGAGAAACACTCTCAGCAGGTCCTGGTTTTTCTGCAGCCACAGCTTCCGTCTCTCCGCATGCTCCCGTTTGGCCTGCAATCTGCGTCTGTCTATTTGGTGGCGCTCATAGGAACCAATGTCTGGCTTGTCCACCATGTCTTCCTGGTCCAGAAGCTCACTCTCCACTTTCGAGTATGTTTTGCTGGAATACTCTTTAATAACTGACTCATGATTGCATATCTCATGCAAGGCAGCAATTTCCTTTTCAAGCCAATTGTAGAGCTGAAATCTGAGCTTTCCTCCATCTACTTCATAACCAGTAGCCAAAGTTCTTAATTCAGTCATAAGGATCTTCAGACAAGCTCGGAACTTCAGTTGTTCAGCAATCACATCAACTTCAGTATCCCCTCCAGCACAATCTTCTTCCTGAGGGGTCAGTGATGCCTTGTGGTCCTGCCCATCCCTCTCGGCATCTGTGCTCTTCATCACTAAGCCGCCCGTGTCGTCCTCTTCTAAGGCACTATCATGGTCTTCCCCCCAGTCGAGCTTCAGAGGCTCCTCCTCGACTGTGACCATTGGCTGGCTCCAGTCAAACTGGGAGGAAGTCACTGCTGACCAGGCAGCGCCAGAACGGCCATTGCTGTCACTCAGTGCTTTGGATTCTGATGGTCCATTCTCCATCCTCTCAGAAAGCAAGTCAAGCTCATCTTTTTTTGCAGTTAAGGAAGATATTTTAGTTACCTTAGGAATTTTAGAAAGTACTTCAAGAGCTAAAACAGGGCATCCAACTTTAAAATGAGCATTAGCTGTGGTAAAAAATAATTTTCTTTCTATGAGGTTAATTTTATCAGCAATGTTTTTCTCAGTTTTGAGACCTAAAGTTGCCAAAGTTCCTTCAGGGGAAGCAAGATTTCTTCGAATAAGTAAAGGATGTGTTCGAAGGTAGTTGTAAAAACTGAACACCACGGGGTTACAAGATTTGATGATAACTGCAGAAAATAAACAGATAAAAATCACAAATTGCTGTGTTAATTTGAATATCTATTGAAAAATAATAAAATAAATGAGTACTACCCCCAAATAAAGGGCAATTAATATTATTATAAATAAATAACTATTAACCCAGCATTCATTCATGCCATCATTAAATCTACGTAACTGAGACAAATGCTAGAGTGACATCCAAAGCACATGCTGTCAAAGAAGGTGCAAGAGGTGCACACAGTAACTCTGCCCTGAGAAAGGGAAGTGCAAGTGAAACACAAACAACTGGGTTCCGGGGGGGAAAAAAGTATACACACATGCACATACACACACGTATACACACACACACACACACACACACACACACACACACACACACACACCAATACAATAGAAAAACTAAAGAAATGAAATGAATCTCAAATTGGTAGCATAGACACATACAGATAAATTACAAAGTGACTTTCAAATAAGGATTTGGCTGTACATCTTTAGTAAGCTATACCCTAACAATAATAATATGAAAAGGTTTAGGTTTTCTCAGTCACCATTCTGTTGTGGAACATATATTTGTATTATGAAACTATTCCTTGCATATAGAATAGCAAATAGCTATGTTAATACAATGAAAATCCAAGCTTTTCACTGTAATACATACGTATGAAACCTAAGAGGAACCTCACTTATACATGAATTAGAAGGAAAATGTGATCCCTTGCATTCTTAGGGAAGAAAGAAGTCATTCTACCTGCACTCATTCTAACGGCCTAGAGCAATGAGGACTAGACTGCGGTCCCTAACACTATCCCCACTCACTGAAGCAGAATTCTCTGGAAGAATGATCATTTGGAGGTCTGAGCCAGAAAATACACAAGATGAGCTTGAGTCATTATTCTGCCATTATCAGAAAGCAAGGAAATTATCCAAAAAGAATACCAAAAGACGTCAAGAACTTGTCAAGATCTCCAATGATTAAGGATGGGACAATCTGAGCATCCAGGAAAACAAACTGCTAGTGACTGAACACAACATGAAAAACCTGGGAGTTTCAAATAAAAGAAAACAAAAAGACTAATTGGTCACCTTTGTATAATGCTAAAGAGTGGGGAGATGGGGAGACGTGAGAAACCCTGGAAGCTCGCAGGCCAGCTAGGGTGCCCTTCCAGGGGACCCAGGTTCAATTCCCAACATCCACATGGCAGTTCACAACTGTCTGCAATTCCAGTTCCAGAGCATTCACCTCCTTCTTCTCACATCTTAGGATACTAGTCAAGCATATGATGCACATATAGACACGCAGGCCAAACAAAAAAAAAAAAAAAAAAAAAAACACCACTGTCCTCTCCTCCCTGTCCCCACTTCTTTGAAAAAAATCTTGAAACTTTGAGGTGATTTTTTAAAAAGATCTAATTTGAAATAACAGCAAAGAAAAAAACAACTGTGAGAACTAAAATATGTGTGATCAGCTTAGTACTACTCAAATTATGGTGAAATGCAGACTTATTACAAATATTAAGTTACAATTTTTCATCACATGGCTTCTCAAATCCAGGGCTCGGTAGTGGACATCTGCAAGCCCAACACTAGGAGGCTATGGGAGGAGGGCTGTAAATGCAAGGATAGCCTGGGCAACACAGTGAGTTCCAGGCTACCCTAAAATACAAGGTTACAAGGTAACAAGACCATACCTCCACAAAAAAATGTTCAGGAAAAAAGAAAAATAAATATGGTAATCATCTTTTCAAATATAGGGACATAATATTCTACTGAGAATTTCACACATGCATACAATGTATTTTGACCATATTCACTTCCCACTCCAGCCCACTCTCTACTCTCTCCTAACTGCATGTCCTCTTTTTATTTCTCTGAAACAACCCACAGAGTCCAATCGGTGCTGCCCAAGTACCTATGGGCATGGGACTATCCCCTGGAGCATAGCTGGCCTGCCAGGGGTCACACCCTCAAAGAAAAAGAACTCTCCTTCCCCTAGAAGCCATTAATTTTCAAAAGATCTTCAGCTAGGGCGGAGTGAATGAGCCTCTGCCCTCTAAAACTTGTCTGACTCTTTAAAAGGTACTGGGAAACCCACAAAACCTACCTTGTTGCTCATCATCTTCCTTTGGCGTCTGTTCCAGTAATGTATCCAGGGCTCGGGTGTAATCTTTCATTACCCAATAGGCAAGACTACGCAGAAAAGGGTCAGCATGTAGTCTTTTGCAATTGAATCCTGAGCCATCCTTTTGACAACCCAAAATTTTCTGATTCAAGATGGATATATAAGTGGATGAAGTCTCAAATTCAGATTCAAATAAACGGGCAATAACCATGGCTAGCTGAATATCTTCCATTTTTTCAAGACACACCTGAAATTTAAATATTAAGAAACATTTATCTTAGTGACAACTTATCTAGACATACATCATCCCACTGGTACCTTGAAAATCGTCTATTTATGTTTCCATGGTATGGAGGGGCCCTGAGGCTGAGACTGTGAGATGGAGCTAGAGGGCTGCTGGGTAGAAGAAGAGTTTCACAGCAGGCAGACAGGTGAGCAGTCACAACCCAGGAACCTCCAGACTAGAATGATGGTGCATGAGATGAGCACAAGACAAAGTGTGTCAGTGTGACCTCAGTCTTCAGTCAACTGAAATAGCATTCATTGTTAAATCAAACACTACTTAAAGTGTTTTGATATATACCTCAGTTCCGCCTAATTTCCAAACATATTTTTATATAAATGTGTACTGTTTTAGAAGAACCTTCTGTTTACTAAGGAAAAACTGATCCTTGTCCTATTACGGACCTGAGCCAACAGTAACGGCTTCGTCAACATCTCTTCTCTGAGTATCTTCTAAGCTAACATTGCCATTTCAGAATTATAGGCATTTACAACTATGAAAATGTTACAAATATGCTGAAGCATAAAAATGCTCTTTAAAATTTGTAATATATTCACTTTGTTAGAAGTTTTCTATTTCTTCTATCATATTTTTGGGGATTTTTTTAATTGTTGCTGTTTTAAAATTTTATTATTTTTGAAAGTTGTAAATTAAAAGAAAAAAATCATAACAAAATTAACTGGACTCAAGGACTATATAACTTCTATATTATATTACATGTAACATATAATTAATATAATATAATATAGAATATATAGAATATAATAGAGAATATATTATAGGATAATATATAATATAATATAATATATCATATATTTGGTTTTTTTTACAGACAGGGTCTCTCCATAGCCCAGGATGGCTTGAAATTTGCATTGATCTTCCTGCCTCTGCTCCCAAATACTAGGATTATTTTCAGCTCTATTTTTACTTCTGTATGAGTCTAGGTAATTCATAAAGTTAATAACTAACCTAAAAGGAAGAGTCATCAGGAAGCAGAAATATTGAAAAGTTTAAAATCACCTGCCAGGATTATGTGACAAAAGATGCAGTGTTTCCCCTCCTCACACGCACTGACAATACTTCAGGCAAGCACATTGCAGAATAGTACCAACTGCAACGTTAGTCCCAAGTACTTAAACACCAGCTTTTCCGCACAAGGTAAGGAGGTCACATCCTATGCACATATTTAAATGGCTCAGAGTCACAAGATGGACAGTAAAAAGACATTCATAAACCACTCCTGACCTTTTCTGTAAGTTTTACATTTTATCTTAATATGTAACATGCCACACCTGAAGCTGTAATTCCCCTTACACTGTCTGACTTTGGCAAGCTCTTTAGCTCTTACAAACATCTAACAAAAATTACAACCTGCTCTAAGGCCTCACTGCATGATTGCTAACTCGCTTATTTATACCTCTATGGCATCTTTCAATGAACCAGCCAACAAGAAAAAGGCAGCTGATTGTTCAAAGCGCTGTTTTCCAAGTAAAGAAAAAGCATTTTTCAAAGCAGCTTTCCGCCATCTATCTTCATTAAAGTTGTGGCTAAAAAATGTTGTCATTTTTTCATCATGTTGTGACCTGGGAATAAGAACACAAACACTAGTGACTATATCACACTTAAAATATTTAATTATTTATAAATTGTATGAAGACAGAGAAAAGAAACAAGAAAAACTCTAATATTCAACTTAAAGAAGACCAGCAGAGGGGCTGCAAAGGAGCTCGGTGTCAAGAGCACTGGCTGCTCGTGTGGCGGACCCAGGTTTGGTTCCTAGCACCCAGGTGGTGGCTCACAACTGTAATCAGTAACTCTAATTTCAGGGGATGCAATGTCCTCATTGATCTCAGCAGCCACAGCACGCACACAGTACACATACACACATGTAGGCAATACAGGCAGGCAAAACACCCATATACATGATATAAAATAAAGAAATCTTAAAAGACCAACAGCTCCAGTTACAGATGTTGCTTATTAGCATTTCTTCTAATAAGGAATGCTAATGTACCCTGTGTACTCACACAAGAAGCAAAACTAAATAAGGAAAGCTGATATGCCTCATGTACTCACACAGGAAGCAAGACTATCTTTTATCTTCCAATGTGCTTTTATCAACATTTTTATAAGATCCTATCTTTTAGCTGGGCAGTGGTGGTGCACGCCTTTACTCCCAGCACTTGGGAGGCAAAGGCAGGTGGATCTACAAAGTGAGTTCCAGGACAGCAAAGGCTACACAGAGAAACTCTGTCTTGAAAAAAACAAAACAAAACAAAACAATCTCATCTTTTAAACTAAAATAAAAGATATTTTGCCCATTCACTGTAAATAAAAGAACCAAGACATAAAGAAGTCAGCTGACTTGGCAGAGCTCCTGCAGTGAATTCTTTTCAAAAGCATTAGAGTTCAGATCCCAAACACAATCTCCTTCCATGAACTCATAGGAAGTGCTGAGGAACATTACCTGAACAGACCCCACACTACTGCTTTCTTCTTCATTGACAGGTAGAATAAAGCAGCATCTAAGGCATCATTGTTCCTTTGAAAAGAAGCTTTGGCAACCTAAGAGTAAGGAAGGTAACATGTAACTACTTGACAAAAAGAACTACAATTAATCAATCCAACAATTCATGCTTCACTGTTACCTCCTTAGCTCACAAACTAAGGAAATAGGAGTATGTGCACCCAGGAGCTTATGATGGCACCCTCCTAGAGCAAAGCATTTGTATGCCAGTCATCCTAATAAAAACAGCACAGCAGCTAGTATTTATTGAGTGTTTACTGTATACCTGGCACCAGGCTGAGCACCTTTCAACTAATCTTAATGAATACTACTCACTATGAAGTCCTACTAGGGTAGGAGGTAACTGAGCCAAGAGCTGTAGTAAACTGCCTAAATTTACACACTAAGGTGAGGAAAGGAAAACCTACATAGCAATAAACTAATGTAAATACAGTAATGACAACAGAAAATTCAATAGATGTGATCATCTTTTGCAAATTCAACACATTACATTTCTTTTTTTTTTTTTTTTTTTTTTTTTTTTGGTTTTTCGAGACAGGGTTTCTCTGTGTAGCTTTGCGCCTTTCCTGGAACTCACTTGGTAGCCCAGGCTGGCCTCGAACTCACAGAGATCCACCTGGCTCTGCCTCCCGAGCGCTGGGATTAAAGGCGTGCGCCACCACCGCCCGGCAACACATTACATTTCTTAATGTGCAGCTCTATGGGTAAAAGAGCATGTTGCCAAGACTGACAATCTGAGTTTAACTGTTGTTGTTTGGGGGTTCTATTCTGTATTCCAGGATAGCCTTGAACTCACTATGTAGCCCAGGATGGCTTCAAATTAGGGCAACCCTCCTGCCTTAGCCTCCTGAGTGTTAGCATTATAAGCATTCACCTCTATGCCTAGCTTATGTTTTTTTGAAATAGGACCTTACCAGGAAGTCTAAACTAGCCTGGATGTGCTCTGTAACTTGAGCTGCCTTCCAACTCCTGACCCTGCCCTGAACTGCGAAAGTACTGGGGTTGCAGGAGCATGCCCTGGAGTTTTGTTTGTTTTCAAATAAGATACACGTCAAACAGTAATGTCTAAAAAAGCCTTCTATTCCATTAGCTGGACATATAGTGGCTGGCACACGCCTTTAATCCCAGCATTCAGGAGGCAGAGGCAGGAGGATCTCTGAGTTCAAAGTCAGATTGGTCTATATAGTGAGTTCCAGAACAGCCAGAGATACAAACACAGTAGGACCCTGTCTCAAAACAAACAAATACTACACATAGCAAAAAAATGTACAGCATTCTGCATAGAAGTTTTATAAAGGTCAGGTCTGAAACTCCATGTGCACCCACACACATACACATGCAAACACACATAATAAATAAATGTATTTTTTAAAAATTGTTCTAAAAAATATCTCAGGTAAAAACTAGTTCTCCAGAATAGGTTTTCTGGAAGTTTAAAAACAGAATTAATGTTTGCTAGTAGAAGCAGGAAGACAGACTGGGCTACATAACATTCTCATTCTCTCTCTCTCTCTCTCTCTCTCTCTCTCTCCATGGGGGGTGGAGAAGCAGTAAAGAGGGAATAGAAATGTTTAAGTGTTTTGAAGGGGGAAAGAAAAAAAAAACAGGGACAGGGGCTTTAATTGGGGAGGAAGATAAATATGGAAGAGAGAAGAGGGTAAAGTAGCGTGTGCGCGCGTGTGCGTGCGTGCGTGTGTGTGTGTGTGTGTGCGCGCGCGTGCATGTGTGTGTGTGTGTGTGTATGTGTGTGTATGTGTGTGTGTGTGCGCGCGCGTGCGTGTGTGTGTGTGTGTATGTGTGTGTATGTGTGTGTGTGTGTGCGCGCGTGCGTGCGTGCGTGCGTGTGTGTGTGTGTGTGTGTGTGTGTGTATGTGTGTGTGTGTGTGTGTGTGTGTATGTATGTAACAACAATTAAAAAACAGGGACCATGGATTTAAGAGTGAAGGGGGAGGAGAAAGATGGGGAAATGATATAGTCTTTGAAAATTCAATGAAGGAGAGTTACCTTTTCAATGCATCTTCTAAGTGTGTTAACATTCCTCACCCACCAGCCTATTCCCATGGCTCTTAATTCAGACCACTGAGGGTCCCCTCTTTGAATTGCTGGAATCATATTGATCAGTTCTTCCTCTGCTTCAGAATGAAAAGCCCAGGCAAAATGGCAGGTAGACACACCTAAATTGGAAACATGAAACAATAACCTTGTGAACTATAACAAAAAAACAATATTTTGCTTAGTTACATATTTCTTGGTTCTAAAAAGCATTTTCAAGCAGAAAAGCAGAATAAAAGAACTCTGCCATCATTCATGACTTTATACTATAAGCTTCTGAATTCAAGATCAGTGACAAGACACATTATATCCAAATCTAACTTTTATTCCACATAAAATTCCATTTTTAATATAAAAATAAAGATATTAGGAGATGATATGGTATAATATCAAGTGCATATAATCCCAGTACTCAGGAGGTGAGGCAGGAAAATCAGAAGTTCAAGGTCATCTTCAGTTTGAGCCCATCCTTGGCTACATGAGAACTTGAAACAAACAAAAGATTAACACTGAAATTGAATCAATGAAAAATAAAGATATTTGAGTACCAAGCTACTCACATGTACACATACCAAACTTACAAAGAGAAAACACTGGTCAGGTTGGAAGTTTGGCCTACAACTGCCATTTACCTTAGGATGGCATTGAATTTTAAAACCTGCTCTGTCCTTTACTCTAATCAGAGTTAAAGGTCACTTAAAGCAAGCTCTAGGCCGAGCGAGCGGTGGCAGTGCACACCTTTAATCCCAGCACTGAGGGGCAGGGGGTGGGGCCCCCGCAGAGCCAGGCGGATCTCTGTGAGTTTTACAGAGTGAGATCCAGACAGGCACCAAAACTACACAGAGAAACCCTGTCTCAGAAAAAAAAAGAAGAAAAAAAAAAGCTCTAAACACACCTCCAGTTGCATTTAATGTAAGGAATACACAACAGCCATGAGGCTTATCCCTCTAATTAGAAGGGAAGAAAGGAAGGACTAAAAGACCTACCAGAGTGGAGGAGAGGGGAGGGCAGGGGAGGGAAGGGGAAGGGAGAGGAGGGGATCAGATGGTGGAAACAGGCTGAGTTCTGACACCAAACACTACTGATAATGTAAATGAGTATTCTTTCTGAAGACATTTCCCTAATACTAAGGAAGAGTTAGAGAGTTGAAGAGTCAAGTCACCCTCTGACTCAGGAACTCAACTGTTAGGAACTAACAAGAAATATAGACCTGTTCAAAAAACATTTAATTAATAAAATAGCATGAAGAAATAATCAGAGTAATACATAGATAAAATATAAAGAAAAACAACAATATTGAATATAGGTATTTATATGTAACACTGTAAGATAATACATTACAATGATCATTCAAATTTGAAAAACCAGAAAAATCTAAATGCCTCGAAAATAAGGGTTGAACAGATGAAGCTTATTTTCAAGGCATGGCAGAATCCGGGTTCTGGCCAAGCATGATGGCACGCCTGTAACCCCAGCTTAGGAGGTGGAACAAGAACTGTCACAACTCTAGGTCCGCGTGAGAGTATGGTATGTAGCAAGACTGCCTCCAACAAAACAATAAAAATAAAAATAAAGCTTGTGCAGCTAGAGCAATGGATCATCAGCTAAGAACACTAGCTGCTCTTACAAGTGTGCACAGACAGGCAGGTAGGCAAAACACTCACACACAAAATAAAATTTAAATAAAGACACCCAAAATTAAACATAAATATAAAGCAGCTCTAGTTTTCAAAGACTATTTTAGAAAGTAAAGGAGTAAGGACAACAGTCCAGCAAGCCTGGGATTCTCACGGCCACATCCAAACCCCATATGGGGTCTGGGGTTCCAAAAGGAATACCGTCTAAAGAAATACGACCCGGCAGGGCGGTGGCGGCGCATGCCTTTAATCCCAGCACTCGGGAGGCAGAGGCAGCGGATCTCTTCGAGGCCAGCCTGGCGTTACAGTGCGAGTTCCAGGAAAGGCACAAAGCTACACAGAGAAACCCTGTCTTGAAAAACAAAAAAAAAAAAAAAAACAAAAAAAAAAAAAAGAGAGACCCGGACTGGGAGTCTGAATGTTTAGGGAAGTCACTCTAAAATTCTAGTTTCTATAAGTGAGAAAGTAAGAGGATGATACAAATCTGTCTCAAACCAGGGGTGTGGCAATATGTTGGACCTAAGCAAATGTACTGGGTCATTATGAGAACTCTTCCTGAAACCATTAACTTTCCTTGATAGCTACAAAGAATATATGACTAAATAAAAAAATAATAAAGTGTGGCCTTGTGGGACATGCCTTGTAACCTCATCACCTGGAAGACCAAGCAGGAGGATCACCAAGAGCTCAAGGCCAGCCTGCGCCACACAGAGATCCTATGAAAAGGAAGGAAGGTTGGGGGGGGGGGTAGAGACATAACAACACAAAGATTAAAATGACTTTTAAAGAGAAGGCATCAGACAAACTCAGAGCTATCCCACAGAGACACTGAGTTATTGCAACCTCAGGCCTACATCTCCTACTACAACTTTAGCACTGCTGTATGAACAAAGATCACAGAGCGGGACAGAGCTGAGGGACACACACAGGAAATGGTAAGTAGGTACCATGCGACATGAAGAGCTCAGGCTACCGACACATGATCCACCTGCTGCTTAGACACAAACACAACCACACCCACCACTACCGCATTAAATCAAAGTGGTGCAAAGATTCAAACAGGAAGTAGAATACCTTGGTGAAGGAGCTGGACTCGGTATAAGGGAGGCAGTGATGTTAACAGGCATGTGTGCAAGCGCATTGCTAACAAGTATCTCAAGCCACACTCATCTAAGGTATCTCTTCCTGGAATTTTAAAGAGAAAATACATTAAGAAGGGATTCAACAGGATTGAACAGCCACAAACAGATTCAAAGGGTATGAACTGATCATTAAACTCTTAATAATCAGCACAAAATATATATTTTTAATGTCCTCCTTTGTAAACAATTTAGTGTCTTTACAAAATATGTATTTTTATAAAACATGAATATTAAAACTCTTAAGTGAAAAATGATTTAGAAAAATAAAGTTACCTATTAGTATAAATAACTATATTACCTATACTTACTCATAATAAATGAAACATTGGAATCCAGTGAAATGTGTATTAACTAAGTAAGTATGATGTAGTAAATGAGAATAGCCTCCAAAGACTTATGTATTTGAATGCTTGGTCCCGGTTGGTGAAACCATTTGGGAAGGACTAGGGGTGTGTCCCTATTGGAAGTGTGTCACTGGGGGAAGGTTCTAAGGCTCTCTTTCTCTGCTGGTGGATCAGATGTAAAGTCTCAGCTACTGCTCAGTGCCATGCCTTCCTGCTCGTCTCTCTGCCACGGGCTCACTCTCAGGAACTGGAAGCCCCAAAGAACTTTTCCTTCTATAAGCTGCCTTGGTCATGGTGTCTCTTCACAGCAATACAACAGTCACCAAGACAGCAAGTAAGTAAGTTTGTAACTCTGGCAGACTTTATTGGATGAACTGAGATTTTATTGACAGAAATTGTATAACTAAAGTGAAATCTTTGTTACAATTTTTAAAAAACTTAACAAAACTAAAACACTATCAAAGATTTGAAATTTTATTCTCTGGGCTAGTGTTGGGCTAAAAAGAGCAACTTGAATCTTTATCTCGATGCCACGAATTTACTTACACAATTTGATACTACTTAGTAAAACCTTGACAAAGACATGAGAGCATGGTGAGTTAATGAATCTTAATCACAATGCAAAAGCACGGACAGAACCCAAGCCAGCAACTGACAGAGTCCGCAAAGGCAGAGTGTTTTCAGAAGAAAACCATAGTTCATTGCCAAGGCTTTAGTTCCAGTTCTACTTCCTACATGCATTCACCCATGTACATCTACTACACGAGACCTCTTAGGCACCGCAGGATTGGCACTAAGCAAAGTAATTAATATATAATCCATGGAAACCAATGCTATGGAGGACATGAAATAGCACTGAGAGATGGGGTGTGAATCAAGTGTTCTATTCCATACAATGAAGCCAAGGAAGAACGTTACAATGGGATGAGATCTGAGCAGAATTTGAGGTTAGGGACAGAGCCGTGCATAGATCTGGAAAAGCATTCTATGTACAGGAAAGGTAAATGTAAAGGCCCTGAGAAAGGCGCATGCTCCACTGTCCATGGGCTAAGAAAGAGGCCCAAACAGGAAGTGGAAATGAGCACACTGATACATGAGAGCATGTGCCAATGAACTAGACATTGATAGGACAGAAGAGTCAAAATGTCTCACCAGAACAAACAGAAGAATCTCTTAGAATCCTCTGACTGAGATGCAATTTCCCACCTATGAAATGGAAATATCCATTCCAGCCTTGTCTACTTCATGACTGTCCACTATGACCAGAATCACTTGTATACTGCTAGCCAATGATAATGCTTTGTATCAGAAAGTCTAAACTGTTTTTCATGCATTATAGCAAGTATATCTTTTAAAGATTTATCTTTATTCCTTTAAAAATTGTGTGTGTGTGTGTGTGTGTGTGTGTGTGTGCGCGCGCGCGCGAGTCTATGTCTGTGTTTGTGTGTCTGTATGAGTATGTGCACATAAGTGAAAAATGCACAAGGAGGACTGAGTCAGTTACTCTAGAACTGGATCAGACAGTTCTAAGCTGTTCAGTATGGGTGCTGGGAATCAAACTGGGTCTTCTGCAAGAGTAGTAAGCACTCTTAATGGCTGTGCCGTCTCTCCATCCCCAACCCTACCTTCTTATTTCCTCAGAGTAAAACAGCTGACAATATTAACCATGCAGGGTTCATGGCTGTTCTGGGGATGGTTTTGCCCTTAATGTTCCTGAAGAGGACCTTCAGTTTCTAGAACACACAATCAACTGTAACTCCAGTTTCAGGGGATGTGATACAGGCACTAGGCATGCATACAAGGCACATACATACATGTAAGAAAAACATTCATCAAATAAATCTTTTTCAAAAATTATCTATGCCTCAAATGGAAAAATAAGCAAGTTGATCCATGAGGTCCCTATAAGCTTCATGATACAAAAAACAAAAACAAAAACAAAAGGTCATTTCTATCACTCAAAGAAAACAAAACCATTAGGAATCAATCTTTTTAAAATACCAAGACAAATGTGTTTGAGTGTAAGTACTCAGTGAGAATGCAGACGTAACAAATCCATATGTCACACATGCAAATGACAGCCTGCCTCAACTGTCTTTTCTTTTACAATCAAGTATAATTTATAGTAATTATCCATAGGCCTTTTTTCCCTACAAGACTTGAAAAAAAAAAATTCAATGTATTAGTCATTACACGTAACACAATATTTTTACTAACAGTAAATTTAACATTTATGGTGAGACTATTTACCTGAGTACTTATCCCTGTTTTCATCAAGCTCAGTACTGGTGGTTGCCACAGTATCGGCCAAAGCTACAAGGAACATCTGCTCCAAGCGGGTAAGGCCTGGTAGACTTGAGTGCATTAGATGACTTGAAAGTACTCTAGCATGTTCCTGGCCAAAATAAGCTGGTCCATACTGTGACAGGTTTATGACTTTTGATTTGCTCTCTCTTTTTTCTGGCTCTAAATCGATGTCATCTGTTGTTATCTCCTGGACCTGGAACAGCTCTGAGTACTGATCCTCTGGTTGGCTTTCAATGTGGGCCTCATAGCTCTGTGGCTTTTTTGTACTTTCTTCTGAAATCCTGTAGGATGCGTCCTGATCTGCAGCCAGCAATGCATGCAGTGGGAGCGGAGGAATCGAATCTATCTCAGTATAGTCTCGAGTGCCGTCCTTCCCGATGGTGACCGTATCCTTTGCTGTACTGCCACTCACACTAATGGTCCGAGACAGGTGCCTCTTAGTTCCTTCTCCAGCATCCGGATCCCTAACTATTGCAACTTCACCAGCAATACACTTTACTAAATGGGAGAGAATGGCTTTAGCTCTTCGGACTTTCCCTAAGTCCATCAATTCTAACAGCTGAGTTGGATGATACTGTGGGAGAGTCGGGGAGAGTGCATGTGCAGCCTCAAACAAGCCCCCATCTTGAACTACAGTTGGTGAACAAAAAACATCATCAGTGATAGCTGCTCCTTCAACAATACTTTTTCTTGCCAACATGGCGGATTTAAAGGCAGAATGATCTTGTACTGCTGTCTCTTCAACAGGACTGTCAGCTTCAATGTCTCCAAATTTGACAGAATGCTTCCATTGTGCATATACATGCATTTCACAATCCATTCCCACCACCAATATTCCATCTCTTACCCAAGAGAGAGAAACAGGCAGTGAAGGTGTGCCATCCACAGAGGATACCAAGTCTATAGATCTGAGAAGAACCCATCTTGACCTAACTCCTTGTTTGATACTACCACCTAGTGGTAAAGTAATGACAGCTACTCCATCCTTACTGTTAGTCTGGTCAGTAACAATTCCTGAAAGTCTTCCATACATGAAGATATTAGCACCAACCCCCACTGTGAGAATGTGAGAACCATCTTCTTTTGACACCCAGTCCAAATGTACTAAATGCTTGATATTTGGAATGAGGTATCTATCCTTACTTAAAAATGCATCTGATTTGCTATATACAAACAGATTACTGTCAACACTGACCCTTGAATCAAGTACACTCCCAACCTTAACCAAATCATCAAGATGGATCGTCTGTTCTAAAACCCACTCTGACCCTCCTGTAGACTCGCATTCAAATATACAGACATGCATAGAAAACTCTTTAGAAATAAACCCATTGTGGTGGACAGGCTGCTTGTAAGCCACTGCCAGACGGCCTGTGTATGAGCAGCTAACAGCAACAGGTCTTCCCACAATGCTCACAGTACTGCTATTATCTCCTCCTTCGTCATTCATCAAGGGCCATCTCCTCCAGTGATAGGTTTCCTTCTCATCACTTGTACTGCACAGTGAGTTAGTTTCCAGACAACATTTCCAGAAGCGTACTTTATTGTCCGAACAAGTTGTAACCACTAAATATGGTGCAAGGCACACTGGATAAATTGAAGAGGAACTCAGATGACCTTTATAAAAAGGAAAGAAAAACAGTCATAATCAGAGAACCACAAAACGTGAGATCAACAGATCTCATCTCTTTACTCAGTTTAATTCACCCTCTGATGAGGTTGAACTATAAACCCTCATATGTCATTCTTTTCTATAGTCACTAACACCTATTTATTTCCCATCTATTTCCAACTATAATATAATGACTAAGATTTGGGGTCTTAAGACCCAGATTCAAGATCCAATCCACCAATACCTTTGGAAGAATGGGAAAACCATTTAAACACATAAGTCTGTTCCATCTAAATAACAGGAGCAGTTATTATTTGACTTGGGATGTTATTGTATATGAAACATCTAAAAACATTTCATAAAGCCTCTGTAAACAAAAACATTCAGTAAACAAATGAGTATATTCTGAACTTTCCAAATATCTTTAAATATTTGTTAGTTATGTGTATGTGTATATGTCCAAGTTTGTATCTATGCACATGAGTGCAGATGACCTTGGAGGTCAGAAAACAATGACAGATCCCCAAGGGCTATAGTTACAAGAGGTTATAAGCTGCCTGATATGGGTATATGGGTACTTCACCATAGTTTTCTAGAAGATCAGCAAGTGTTCTTAACCACCCAGCCATCTAACTAACCCCAAAATATTTCAAAAGATTTTTTAAAAACTTCTGTATTTAAGGAATAGACCTGCAATCCAAGTCTTTATATAAAGGCAGAGGCAGAAGGATTACAAGTTCAAGACTTTCCTACATACATTAATGAGTTTCAGACCAGTTCTGGCTATAAAGACTCTGTCAAAAACCAACCAAAACCAAAACAAAAGCAAAAAAGATTTGTCTAGATCTGCATCAAACACAAAAGCCCATAATAAAATTTTTCTCAAGGTAACCTTTCAACTGTGAATGCAGATATGTCTTAGGGATGGGTAAGAACACCTCATACTCAGTATCATCCAACCAGAAATCACAATGAACCACCATTTTGGTTTTTCAATATCATTATTCTAGGAACTCTCCAATTAGAACTTCACAGGTGTCAAGTCATTTCAAATGCAGCCTCCAGTTCAAGCCTTCAAATTACCTCATCTACCTTACTAAAGTCAGTATACAGGCCAGTCACATTCAGCTCTGAAAATAAGATAGATGTAAACAGACAGACAGACAGACCGACAGACCGACAGACCAACTAATAGATAGGTAGGTAAATGATATATCTTTTTTTTTTTTTTTTTTTTTTTTTTTTGGTTTTTTTCGAGACAGGGTTTCTCTGTGTAGCTTTGCGCCTTTCCTGGAACTCACTTGGTAGCCCAGGCTGGCCTTGAACTCACAGAGATCCGCCTGGCTCTGCCTCCCGAGTGCTGGGATTAAAGGCGTGCGCCACCACCGCCCGGCATGATATATCTTTAATTTAAAAGAATTATTTATAGTTTGTGAGTGCAGATGCACATGTGTCATGGTGTACACGTGGAGGCCCCTGCCACTTTCTAGGAGCCAGGAGCACACTCAGGTCACTAAGCAAAGAATGCCTCTACCAGCAGAGCCACTTCAATGTCCCAGCATACATATTTTAACATGAGGTATCTTGTCTACACTTTGGAGCACTATGATGGCAAAACTTCAGAGAAGAAATACATTTGTATGTGAATCGCTGAAGCTCGTTTTGTTGGTGTATTCACTAGATGGCTCAGTAGGTAAAGGTGCTTGCCCCAAGTCTGATGGCTCCAGTGTGATCTCTGAACCTATCGAAACTGACTCCTGCACAGTATGCTCTCACCTTCACATGTACTATGTTGTAGCATCCCACCCCTAAAATAAATTTACAAATGTACAGACTTCACTTTGTGCTAATCGTGCTTTACCTTTATTATGTATGTGTGAACAAGGTTTGATAGATACTTTTGAAGAAAAAGGTATTCCCAACACCCAGGAGGCTAAGATAGGAAGAGGCCACAAGTTCAAGGCCAGCATAAGCTACACAATGAGAAAAAACAGAGAAAAGGGGGGAAATGCAGCTTTTAGAAGTATTTCTACTTCTTAGGAGATCATTTTCAGACTCCTTGTCACCTTGAGAAAATATATATTTAAACTGTTTGGTTCCTTCTCACCATGACCCACTCCTCCACATAGACATGGTCAGGAGAGAGCCAGAAAATTGAATTTATCATTAAAAATTATTATTAACAAAAACATGCAATGTCACTGTAGCACACACATTAGAAAACAGCACTCTGAGCTACCACTGCCCAGTCCCAAGAATACTACCTGCTGAAGGTGTTGCTCTTATCACTTCGACAGCTTCCGGCAGATCCAGAGGCTGACTGTATACCAGTCTGGAACTCAGAATGAGTTTACTAGCAGTCTGGAGATTGGCAATTGACGAAGAGTGTGGCATGGAGCTCACACCAGGGGACGTTTCTGGAGAAGAGTCCACCTTCTTCTGTCCAGGCACTGAGAGCAGGCTGTCAGAGGAGATCCCTTCTGCAGCTTTGGCTATGCAAATACATGAGATGCATTATCACCACCATACATGAGAGAGGATATTTTCCTATCATCTAAGAAATGCAGCTTCTTGGAAATACTTCCACCTCTTAGGAGACAATTTTCAGACTCCTTATGGGTTACCTTGAGAAAATATACTCTTAAACTATTTGGTTCTTTCTCACCATGACCAACTCCTTCCTATGGACATGTAAGGGGGAACCACAACATATGAGCTCTAAAACCCTAAGTTACATAGTACAGTATTCCTAAGCCTTAAATACACTAAAGGCCCAAGGAAGGTACTAACACACAAACGCTCATGTCTAACCCCAGAGACACTGATTATATCAACTTGGGACAGATCTCAGTAATCTATACTTTTAATGAACAACCCAGTGGGATAGTGAGATTGTTTAGTAGGTAAAGGCACTTATTTCATGTTTGTAAAACTGGTTAGTAACGTAATTATCAGAAATAATACTTTGACAATGAAATAACAAATGTCTGAGATGACAGGCCAGTTACACTGAATGGAAGATTACACACAACATCGTATATTGAAATGTCACACTGTAATCCACAAAAATAGCTATCATATGTAAATTAAAGACAAAAATATATAAAATATCGTATTATCCAGAACAGTAGAGTCAACATGATATGGCTGTCCGTGCAATTCTTTATTTAACAATTATTTCTCAGAAAGCAAAGTTTAAAAAAAAAAAAAAAAAACACAACTCCCAATATAGTCCACAGAGTGGGCTCATGGCTAGCCTAGGCTATATAATGAGACTGTGCCTCAAAACCAAGGAAACAAAAAGAAAGCTGGCCTGGGAATATAGCTCATTGACAAAGTCCTTGCCTAGCTAAAGGATTTGAGTGCCAAATGCAGCACTAGAACCCCCCCAAAAAAATTCATTATTTTGCTTCACACTTAATCTAAGTATGTTTAGTAAAGCATGTGTGGAATAATTTATCATCCAAACATCTGTTTTTCTCAATGTTAACTTCAGATGTTGAATTGTACTTTCCCCTAATGCTCAGCAGCTGCACAGCATTATCAGAGGGCAGTGAGAGGCTACAAAAATGGACCACACTGATCCTACCAGCAGGGCTCACTTCAAGACCTGGCATCCACAAAAAGGCAGCAAGTACTCAACAAATGTTAACTAAAACTAGCTCAGTCAACCTTTTTTTTATTTCCAGTGCATCTAATGTGCCCACAAACTGGTTTATTTGTAGGGTCAGTCAGTCAGTTTCAGAAGCTCAGCATGGTTTACAATTCTTCCAAACCTAACACTCAGGAGACTGAGGATCTTGGGCTGGGCTTTAAAACAGCTCGGGCTATAAAACCCCCACATCAAAATAGTAAAATAATAATAACTAAGTAAATAAAGCCTGGCAGAGATTCCTACTCTCATTCATCAGTTCAATTTACAGTTCATTGCTTCATTTTAAAGAATCAACTGATCTAAAGTATTTACTATAAAATGTCTTTATTTTACATCATCTCTGTATAACATAATTACTTACCTAAACAAGCTTGTACAGATTTAAGATGAAGGTGCCACATATGGAGAATAGAGTTATTATTGCTGTCCTTCTCAATGACTACTAAAAAGAATTTTTCTGAAAACGGTGGTGGGCGATATCCTAGTGTTCAAAGGGGAAAAGAATAATGTATGTTTTTTCTGTAGGACTGTAAAAACATTTTTAAAGATAAAAAAGTACCTCTTGATATGCACAGAAGTTGGAAAGAAAGCAAAATGTGATTACTTGAATATGATTTGTCCTTTCTAAAACTCTTGTTGACTTAATTCCCACCGTACTAAGGTATTAAGAAGGTAGAAACACTATCTGAATGTAGTATTTAGAGGTGGGGTCTTTAGCAGGCGGCAGGATTAGATAAGGACATCAGGGTGGAGCCACAGTAGTTGCATACTGTGGCTTTCTAAGAGGGGGAGAGGAGAGGTTTGCTCCCTCTCCCTATGTGATATTCTGAGCTGCCCCTAGGACTCTGCTATCATCAGATACAGTCTTCCAACCTGAGAACAAAAATCACAGCTAAAATCTTTCTTCTTTATCACTTATATAGTCTATGGTACTGGACTATTACAGAAAATAGACTCATACAGGAAGAATTCATTTTAAGGATGATTTTTAATGTAATTTTTATGTCAAAAGTTACAGAGCTCTCAAAACTAACTGCCTCTGTCAAATGTCCACAGAGGTCAGTGAGATGGCTCAACAGGTAAAGGAGCTTGTCACGTAAGCCTGGCTTCCCGAGTTCAATTCCCAGGACCCATGAAAAGGTGGCAGGGAGAACTGACTCCACAAAGCTATACTCTTTCACATGCACACCTACAAACTTACATCATGCTCTCACAGATACACAATAATGAGTAAAATTTAAATTTACTAAACATAAAGGCCAACCCAAAAAGAATCCAAACATGGGCCATCAGTCAGGCACTGAAAATTTAATGTGAAGGTCAGTGAGATGGATCGGGGTAAAGGAGCTTGCTGCCAAGCCTAAAGAGTTTAATCACCAGAACCCAGGTTGTCCTCTGACCTCCACATGCACACCATGGCACACAGGCCCATGCTCACACATACACACAATAAATAATAAATAAAAGGAAGAAACATTTTATCCTGTTATACTGCTTTTCTTAATAACTTTTTTCTGAAATAACATTTTTAAAAATGTGTAAGTAATTGAGAGGGAGGTAGTGGTAAAGGCACAGAGAAACGTGGAGGAATTTCATGTGTGGGTCCATTTTTCCCATTAACAGCTGTATTCTTTATACATGAAAATGAGATCTACATTGAACAATACAAACTTTCTTTTAAAATGAAAACTTTCAGGCAGGGGGAGGTGGCTCCGTTGGTAAGTGCTTGTCATCTAAGTATGAGTGCCTGAATTTGGTCCCCATCGTGCATGTGTGCATATGCACACACATGCATGTGCACACAAATATGTGAACCTACTTTGTATATGGATTCAAACAAATTAAAACACAAACAAAAATACCAGTATTTTAGGAAATAATACATAAACTACTTATTATGATTCTCAGAATTTTTATTTCTCCAGCTTGAGAATGTAAGCAAAAATATCACCATTAGAAAGCAGGTAGGGGGCTGAAGAGATGGCTCAGTGGTTACGAGCTCTGGCTGCTGGGCTGGATAGTTTTATGTCAACTTGACATAAGCTGGAGTCATCAGACAAGGGGGAGGCTCAATTGAAATAATGTCTCCATAAGATCCAGCTGTTGGAGCTGGGTGGTGGTGGCACATGCCTTTAATCCCAGCACTCAGGAGGCAGAGGCAGGTGAATCTCTATGTGAGTTCTAGGCAGCCTGGTCTACAAAGCAAGTTCTAGGATAGCTAGGGCTGTTACACAGAGAAACCCTGTCTCAAAAAAGACAAACAAGCAAACAAGAAGATCCAGCTGTTGGGTATTTTCTTAATCAGTGATTGATGGGAGAGGGCCCAGCCCAGGGTGGGTGGTTCCATCCCTGGGTTGGTGGTCCTGGGTTCTATAAGAAAGCAGGCTGAGCAAGCCATGAGGGGCAAGCCAATAAGCAGCACCCCTCTGTGGCCTCTGCATCAGGTCTTGCCTCCAGGTTCTACTGTGCTAGAGTTCCTGTCCTGACTTCCTTCGGTGATGAACTCTGATGAGGAAGTGTAAGCCAAATAAACCCTTTCCTCTCCAACTTACTTTTGGTCATGGTGTTCATTAAAGTAACAGAAACCCTAGCTAAGACAGCTGCTTTTCCAGAAGAACACCTACATGGCAGCTCACAACTACCCTTAACTCCAGTGCCTGGGGATCCAATGCTCTCTTCTCACCTCCAGATGCACTAGGCACACACTTGGTGCACAGACATACATACAGGCAAAACACTCATATACATAAAAGAAAGTTGTTTTTTTAATTTCTTTAAAAGGCTAAAAAAATACAAAAATAAGGAAGAGGCATGGATGAGAAAAATATGCACGTGAAGTCTCTAAGAAAACAGTATAAAAGAGAAAAAAACAAAGAGAAACTTTACACACAAAAGAGGAAAAACTTCAAGAAAAAAATTTTTTTTGCTAATTTGAAAGAGGCATAAGAAATACATCAAAGGGAAATAATTATTTGGAAACCATTTGTAAACTAAAATGGAACTAATTATAGAGAATGAATTTTTAAGAGCAGGGCATGCCTTTTCGTTTTAATACAGCATGGCAGCTATATACACAAAATCATAATTTCTAAAAGAAATACTTGATGCTAAACTGAAACTAAACATTATACTGTTTGTTTTCTAAAGATCTTATAGAAAACCTATTTTCTTTCAAAAAAGGGCCCTGGGAACCAAAGGTGGGTCCTCCGGAAGAGCGGCAAGTGCACTTACCCAACGTGCCGTCTCCCCGCACTGACCCACAAGCATCTGACCGATGACTGCTGTATGTGCCGCCCAAAGCATGAGTGACCACCTTAGGACCCCCACACATGAAGAAAGCTGGGAGAGTTCTTAGTTATTAAAAACGAGCAAATGCACTTTCTTTTTCCCCAGATGAGACTTCACTGTTTATTTTAGGCAATTCTGGAATGGCAGTGAGTCAGTCCACTTCATCAGCTAAAAAACACCTACCCTTAAAAAACATACCTTGTGATGGCTGAAAAAATATTTCTGTTTCCTTTTCCTTTTTCTCCGTATCTTCTTTATGTGGTTTATATCCAATAATGAAGTCTTCTTGAAACACATGCAGTAGCTGTGTATTTGAGCCACACTGCAAATGAGATCAGTGAAAGTTTTTCATCTTTGAAATTCCTTATCCTCCATTCCCTACCTCCCCACAATACAAATACATACACACACACACACACACACACACACACAAATCTCTCTATAATGTCTATTCTCAATCTAGCTAGAAAAAAAACAGCAGGGAAAAAGTTACTACGACTTCCTTGAATTTAAAAAAAGTCCTTTCAAAGATAGCACAGCTAATGGCAAGACAGAGTATCTCTGGGTCTGTGTCTCAAACACAGACACTGGAGCTGGAAAGCTAGCTCAGAGCTTAAGACCAGGCGCAGTTTCTAGAACCCAGGGCACGGGGCTCCAGTTCCAGGGGATGGAAACTTCTGGTGTCCTAGGGCACCAACACTCACATGTACGTATCCAGAATCAGATACACACACCTACACATAATTAAAAATAGTAAGAATAAATCTTTGAAAAACACTAAAAAAAAAAAAAATACAAATGTAGTTAAATGACTTGAACCACTTTCAGCCCTGATAGGAGAGCTGGAGAGGGCTATGCTCACTGGACTAACAGACAACCAGCAGATTTCTTAAGTCTACCTGAGAGCTCCACCAACAAACACTAAACCTGAGAAAGGTTCTCAAAGTACCCCTGTGGACTATTTAGTGGGGATTGTGTGTTTCCAGTGTATGCCAATCTGCAGAATACATTTACAAGGAAGTGTAGAAGGTCAACAGAAGGACCTATGAAATGCACCACTAGAGATACGCTGCATGGCTATGCTTCCGCACCACACAGAGAATAGAAGCAATCACAAAGACACCTAGAACCACCTGGTGAACTGAAATGCAAGGAAGGCTAGATTCAAGCAAGGGAATGAAAGAGTGTTGAGACCGTGGCATGACAACCTTGCAGAAAGGAGCTATGATTAGCTTGGCGCTGAATGAACAGAGTGTAAGCTTAAAAATTCAGGGAAATCAGTCTCCTTACACAGAGTGAAATAATAGGACTATAATATTAGGTTAAGCCATAAAATATGTATCAAAAATCAGAGCATATTCTTGTCTCTCCAAGTATAAAAGAATACAATCTCTTCAGAACATAAGGTCATCTTCCCAAGGGAAAAGAACAAATGAAGAAGGGTAATGCCTTCCTGAGTATAGGACTCGAAGACCACGCAAGCCAGGGCAGTGCAAGTCTGTAATCACAGCACTCTTGAGGTGGAGGCAGTGGTGGAGTCCAGCCAGCTGCCTCAAAAACAAACAAAAGAATAAACTGGGAAGGAGAGGGGGAAAACAGGTTAAATCAGGGAGGAAGGAACTGAGAGAAATATCGATAGATATGAGAAAGCGAGGGAAGGCAGGGAAAGAGGAATGGGGAGAGGGAGAGATCAGAAGACATACTGGGACAAACCTAGACTGAGTTTTGAACTCTGCGATTTACAAACATTCACTTTACTACCCTGCGTTACTGAAGATCAGAAGCAGATGGGAAACATCTGGTGTAAACGTAAAGAGAACACAAGGTTAGAGTGGACCACCCCGACACCCCGGGAAGAGAGCAAAGGGGGAGCACTCTTCTGGACCTCTCTGGAGTAGGAACTGGAGATACGGAGCTCAACAGAAAGCACAGTAAGGCAGCTTGAGCACAGAGAATCACAACCTCCCTGGAGGCCTCATTGGTAACTTGAGTCTCACAGCCCCATTTCTGTTACCAAAAGCTGATGTGGTCATTTCTCCACATAAGCAGAAGTGTCTTCATTTCCCTTAAGAATGCAAGCCCGGTGGAAAAATTTGAGTAACTCTATATTTGCCTTATTTTTCATTTTGTTTTGTTTTAAAGGTGTGGCTACTTCCTCAAAGTACTCTTTAAGGTTTAAATGGTTGTGCTAACTCTCTCAGTCTAGGAACATGACCCTGAAGAAATAAACATTATAAGGATAAATGGACCTTACCATTTATCCTCTTCTCCCAGGTAGGTGCTAGAGAGGAAGGAAGCCTGACCACACAAAGGGCTGTGAATACAAAGTAAACGTACATGCTGAGGCTACTTTCATCTGCATTAATGGATCTCCTTAAAATACCCAGACTGAGGCCCAGCAAGTAAATGCTGTGTATTCCCTATTGAGTAAAATGGAAGCTAACATGGAAAAAGAAACCACAGCTGGAGCCTCTGCACAGCTGCACTGTATCTGCCCTCAGCACGTGGACACTGGGTTATAGTTTCCCTGACTGAATCAAACTCCTTCAAATAAGAGATAAAGACACAGGTACAAGTCAATTAGAGGCAGGAACTCCTAAATCATTAATAGTCACACACACACACACACACACACACACACACACACACACACACAC
>CABHPP010113521.1:31128-47575 GCA_902168425.1 Peromyscus attwateri
GAAAGAAAGAAAGAAAGAAAGAAAGAAAGAAAGAAAGAAAGAAAGAAAGAAAGAAAGGAAAACACTGTGAGATGAAGAGACTCAAAGAGCACACAACATCACCAATTTGAAAGCATGTTTTTACTTGGTCAGTTATTGCATCAAGTTCAATAATGCAGCCTGGTCGAGCAGTAGACTGTTGACTCACAATGTTAAACACTTCTCCAATCAGTTTCTGTAAACAACAAATGAAAAATGTCAATGATCAACAAAATTACCACTCTGTCAATATGAAACAGCATCACAGACATTAAAGCCCCCCCCATAATCACTGATTGACAATGACAATATATTCAAAGAAAAACTTCAACTTTCCATTCTGTTTTTAAAGTAAAGAAGTTAGAAAAACTGACGATATTTACATAAGTACTCTAACTTCAAAGCAGCTAGCTATTTCAATGTCTTCATCAAGACAAATGTGGCTAGGGACCTAGCCCAATGCCTGAGTGGATGGCATATGGATGTGTAGTGCCATTTGAAAATACAACTCTCCAAATGGAATACTGGGATTGTGAATGACAAGTGGGACTGTCTCAAGATGACAATGTTAGAATTAAAACATGAAGCTAACTTCTGGGTTTCTAAAAACTCCCCAAACTTCATACGGGGAGGAGTTTTCTCAAAACCCACACCAAGAAGCCATCTCTTTTAAATAAAAACCTTTCAATAACTTAACTAAATGCCTCAGCACCCATCTCCAATGTCTCTCCCTGCCATAACAAAGTTTAGATCCAGCTTAGCCTAAGGTCAGTTCTAAGAGGAAAGAGTATCCACTGGACTTGGGAGACCTTTCCGATTTGTATCAGTAGAATTCCAGAAAACATGTACTGGGACAGATTCTGGGGTTAAATCACAAGAGACAAACTAAGTGGTTGAGTAGGGCTGAACTTATCCATGGGTACATTTACCCAGAGTCAGGATTTAAAGTCTTAAACTCAAACATGTACATATGGTTTTGACATTCTGCTGGGTTATTCATTGAAATCTGGGCTCAGCTGTGGCCTACAATCTGTGAGGCTAAAATGCCAGGATTTCTCTAGCACAAAAAATGACTACTCCTCAAGGAGCATCAACAGACCAATAGCAACAAGACAGTACTTTTTAAAGTGTACTGTGCATCTGCACTTCAACAGTATCTCCAGATTCATGTATATACAAAAGTTTAAGGTGTTGCTGCTATAAGCTGGACGTCCTGATTAGATTCTTGTCAACTTGACACAAGCTAGAATTATTTGGGAAGAGGAACCTCAAGTGAGATAATGACTCCATCAGATTGGTCTTTAGACATGGCTGTAGGGTATTTTATTGATTAATGATTGATGTGAAAGGGCCCAGCCCACTATGGGCGGTGCCACCCCTAGGCAGGTGATCCTGGGTTACATAAGAAAGGTAGGCTGAGCAAGCCATCAGGAATAAGCCAGTAAGCAGCATTACTCCATGGCTGTGCTTCACTTACTGCCTCTAGGTGTCTGTCTTAAGTTCCTGTCCTTACTTCCTTCAGTGATGAAATATGACCTAAGACCTGTAAAATGTAATAAATGCTTGCTTTCCCAAGTCGCTTTTAGTCATGGCAATAGGAACTCTAAGACACAGGGCATAGTGAAATAAGCCTCTAATTTCAGCACTAAGGATGCTGAGGTAGGAGGATCAGGAGTTCAAGGGCAACCTGGGCTGCACAGTGAGTTCCAGTCAAGGGCTGAGGTATATCTCAATGGTGGAGTGCTTACCAGGCAAACACAAGGCTCTAGGTTTCATTTTACACAAACACACACACATATACACACACACACACACACACACACACACACACACACACACAGTACTGCTGTGGTTGATGGTTCTCAGTCTTGGCTGCACACCAACTCCTCCTCAATCCCACTCAGAGACTGATGTGCTGGCCTAGGGGACAATCTGATCATGACTCATTCTATGAACTCCATGGGTATTTCCAACACATAGCCAAGACTCTCACAAGAACAGATACAAATTCCAGCTAAGGGTTTATCTTCCCTGCTCAAAACTCTGCCCAACACTATAACTAAGGAGTCTGCCAGCAAGGAATACCACTCAACTTCACCTACAACCAAGGGATTCATTTCGTAGTAGAAGTAACTTCACTTAACCAGCAAACTTATTTTACAGTGCAGGATAGCACCAAAACTAGGTTGATGTAGATAAAGCACAGACTTCAAGAACACACACACATACACAAAAGATCAAGATAAGTGACATTTTAATTAATGTGGTACTTTTTAAATAAAAACTCATGCAAAAAATCCATAATAAAAAATATATAAAAATTTAAATACAGGATTCAACAATGCCTTAATTATCCTGAAAGCAAAATTAAAATTGTATAGATGCATTCCTTTTTTCCAGAAAATTAGTTAAAATATATCATATAAAGTTTAAGTTTACATACACCCTAAATAAGAGTATCAGTAATGTTTTCACAATCAACTTATTTGCTTATTATCATCAGTGAAGAGAACTGCCTTGTTTGGTCACATCTACTTCTGTAGGCTGACACCAGTGCTCTTGCAGAGGACCTGAGTTCAGTTCTCAGCACCCACATGCAGGCAACTCTCAACTGTCCATAAGTCCAGTTCCAGAGGATCCAACACTTTCTTCTGGCCTCCAAGGGCACCAGGCATTCACATATATAACATGCATTCAAAATACACATACACATATAATAAAAATGAATTAATTTTTTTAAAGGAAAAAATGTGTAAGGTGGCACTAAGAAAAATTGTGAATCAGTTTCAGAAGATGCAGACACAAGGTGATTTACAGGTTTTACAGATTTACACCACTGTATTCCACTTACTCCTATTTCTAACGAAACTGCTACAAGGACTTCAAGCTCTCCACAAACTGACAGTAAGGCCCTACTGCCGAAAATATCACAACTTGCTGTGGAAAAGTCGAGCTGGTGGCTACCTACAGCCTTCATCCCTACTGACCAGTGTTCACAGTACTGGAAGGTACACACTACCAAAGGAGAAAGATAAACACAAACCCAGCTTTGTTTAACAGTGGCACAAAGCTTGTGGGACCAACCAACATCTGACTGGATTTAAAGCTCACTCCATGAGATGGAACCCATCCCCAACATTGCTCGAGTGACCAAGAACCTGAGACTAGACAGCCTAGGGATCTAGGGAAAAAATCAAACACCACTGTTCTGCCAAAGGAACACAGCAATAAAGTGACTCCTAATGACCCCTGTCTGCACTCACAGACCCCTGCCTTCCTTGCTCAGCCATACAGAGAAGCTTCCTTCTACAGCAGATGGGAACAAATAGACCCCCAGCTGGACAACGTGCAGAGTGAGACCCTGGAACACTCAGTCCTAAATGGGATGTCTCCATCAAATTCCTCCCCTCAGGACTCAGGGAATTCTGCAGAAGACAAGGCAGAAAGACTATAAGAGCCAGAAGGGATGGAGGACACCAAGGAAACCGGGCCTTCTAAACACAACAGGAATGATGCTCATATGAACTCACAGAGACTGCGGCAGTGTGCTCAGGGCCTGCACAGGTCTGGGCATGATGAGGTTCCAGCACTGAGAGGGGAAATGGACACAAGCTCACATCCCTAACCCAGAAGCCATCTCTAATGAATAACTGCTCACAAAGGAAAAACTAGTTTTCTCCAAGTTTCACAGGGGATACAAACCACTCTCAGGGCCAGGCCTCATGCCCAGCAGTAGAGGAACAACACAAAACAAACTCAATAATACTTCTGGAAGTTCTTTATCTCAGGGATCTTTTTTAACCTTACAAGTCCCTCTGCATACATATTATGGTTTCCAGTTTTGTTTTAATGGCATTTTTGTGTGAATGTGTGTGTCCCTGCATCTATGTGTTTCTTACACTTTTTCTTTGGCTCTTTCCTTCTGTTTGTTTTGACCTATCCCGATTTGTTTGTTCTTATTATGTGTTAGATGTCTGTCTGTATCCTAATAAGAGAAAGAAACATGTGGATTTGGGTGGGTGGGGAAGTAGGGAAGGTCTGGGAAGAACCAAGAGAGGGGAAAACATAGTCAGAATATATTCTATTTAAAATCTATTTTCAGTTAAAAAATTTTTTAAAGAGCAAAAAAAGTGGTAGCTTTTCACAAACATAATGAAACTTTTCTTAAATGTTTAGCATAAGCAAGTCGTGGTGACACATGCCTATAATTCCAGCAGTGGGGGAGGGGGGGAGGCAAAAGGAGCAGTGGTTCACGGTCAGTCTTGGCTATGTGAGACTCGTCTCACAATTTCCTTTGTCAGCTTAAAATTTTAAAATCTAGAGCCGGGCGGTGGTGGCGCACGCCTTTAATCCCAGCACTCGGGAGGCAGAGGCAGGCGGATCTCTGTGAGTTCGAGGCCAGCCTGGGCTACCAAGTGAGCTCCAGGAAAGGCGCAAAGCTACACAGAGAAACCCTGTCTCAAAAAACCAAAAAAAAAAAAAAAAATTTTTAAATCTAATAAAAAAAATAAAAATAAATAAATAAAAAATAAAAAAAAAAATTTTAAAATCTAACAGTACTTCAGTTACTCTTCACATCCCATTTTAACAGTGCCATTAGTCTCCGTGATAATCAGGATAACAGGCCCCTTACCCTCAAGGATGCACATATCCTAATTCCTCTCTGCCAATACATTATTACATGAAGAAACTTCCGCAGATGAAAATGGCTTCAGGCTGGAGAGATGGCTCAGCAGTTAAGAGCACTGGCTGTTCTTCCAGAGGTCCTGAGTTCAATTCCCAGCAACCACATGGTGGCTCACAACCATTCGTAATGAGATCTGGCGCCCTCTTCTGGCCTGCAGGCATACATGCAGGCAGAACACTATATATAATAAATAAATCTTAAAAAAAAAAAAAAAGAATAAATCTTTGGGGTTGGGGATTTAGCTCAGTGGTAGAGCGCTTGCCTAGCAAGAACAAGGCCCTGGGTTCGATCCTCAGCTCAAAAAAAAAAAAAAAAAAACGCCGGGCGGTGGTGGCGCACGCCTTTAATCCCAGCACTCGGGAGGCAGAGGCAGGCGGATCTCTGTGAGTTCGAGGCCAGCCTGGGCTACCAAGTGAGTTCCAGGAAAGGAGCAAAGCTACACAGAGAAACCCTGTCTCAAAAAACCAAAAAAAAAAAAAGAAAATGGCTTCAAGACTGGAGGTGGGGAGATCACCCTGGATCACTCCTGCAGGCTACTGCAGTCTCTAGGTCTTATTGAGGGAGCTAGGAGAGGTAGATTTCGAGAAGGAGATGGAACAAGGGGTGACAACTCAGACTGACAGACTTCCAAGATGGAGAAAAGAGGTCAGAAGTCAAGAAATGCAGATGACCTCTAAAAGCTCATGGAGGTGAGGAAAGGGATTCTATTTGGAGTTTCCAGAGGAAAAGGGGCCATCCAACACTTCCGTCTCCTCAGCTTAAAGTGTGAATGATAGTGTTACCTTCCTGTTGGGCCTGTTGGAATGATTAAATGAGTAACTGTACGTGAAACACTCAGAACCGGGGCTGATACACAGTGACCATTGGATGAGAGCTTGCTGTCACTATTTTTGAGGCTTGCAACTTAACCTGCAGACTCCAATCAGCCTTGTACACCATTCTTCAGGCTGTCTTACTTTTGTAGAAGAATGGACAGATCAATAAATTCAAGGAGCTGACTACAGGAAGGTCAACTTAGCTTCAAATTCTGTGATGGCCTTTTCTTGACAGTTATTACATGCTAACTATACCTATTTATAAGCCTCACAGACATACCTTGAGGGTTGAAACTTTCTATTCTTTTTTTGTTTTGTTTTTTTTTGCTTTTTGAGACAGGGTTTCTCTGTGTAGTTTTGGTGCCTGTCCTGGATCTCGCTCTGTAGATCAGGCTGGCCTCGAACTCACAGAGATCCGCCTGGCTCTGCCAGTGCTGGGATTAAAGGCGTGTGCCACCACAACCTGGCTTCTATTCATTTTAATACTCTTAGCATTTGGCACAATATGTACATCTATTCTTTCATTGTGACCTAACTTATGCATAGTGGGTCACTGATGAAAATTAAATATTGGTAGATTAATAAATCAATGAATTAATGAGTGAGAAAAATTACATGTTACATAGTTCCTACTCTAAAAGCTTTTAGTAACACAAGTATGGAAATAGAGTAACACTCTATTTCCAACCCCGGACACCTCTCTTTTTTAATCATAGTCATCCCTAAGTGCTCCTACATACTTGATAAATGAATAAATCTAGCATCATTGTCAAAGACATTCAAAAGTTTATATTTTAGGTACTAAAATAACTGATATTCAGATAAAATTATAACTTATTATAACTATTAAAATTTTTATTATCTTAAAATGTCTTTATAAACAGTTGGCTGAACAGAAATCTTTTCTTGATAATTATGGGTACACATATGGACATTTACCAATGCCTGCACCAATCTAGTAACGTCCAGTAATGTCTTTATAATAATTAATTCCAAATATCCACTGCGATATAATACAGAACACTGCTATTTGAGGAGTGGGGATTGTGACAGGGTCTTTCTTCATAGCCCTGGCTCCCCTGAACCTCACTATATACACCATGCTGACCTTAAACTCACAAAGATCTATCTACCTCTGCCTCCCAAGTGCTGGGATGAACAGTGCACCACCACATCCCCCAGGCCTTGCTAATTTATTTCCAATTATCTATAAAACAATGATCTAAGCCACACTTAGAAACCTAAAATTGCAGTCACCTCACACTCAATATGTCCCTCAATTGAATCATGAATACCTTCCAAGTATCTTGCCACACCAGAATCTTGACCACAGTAGAAGCCTCAGCATCGTCTCTTTGTGTCCACATTTAACCAACTGCTGAGTCTGTTCTTCTCTCCTGGTTTCTAACAAATTACACCTCTAGCTCTAGTCTGTTTAACCAGGGTTAGCTGGTCTCAGACTCCTTGCTTCCACCCTATTTTCAGTGCACACCAACTATAAATCATCACACATTAACCACTTCACTTCCCTGCCCAACGTTTTTCAGTGCCCCTCTGATCTACCTCTCCATCTACAGAAAAATAGTCAGAGCTTTTCAGTGTCTGTTATGGTGGGATGTCGGGGAGTGGTGAGCTTTACTCAGCATTGGCTAAAAGTCCAATTCTGAGGAATAAGAAAGCACATGCCAACTTCTTGTTACTGACTCAGGATTAGCAGAGGAAGTAGTATGGGGAACTTATTAAAAAAAAAAGAGAGAGAAAAGAAAAGAAGGAAAAGCAGAAAATGACAGAAATTTTACAGAATATGTTACACTAGTTCAGACAGAAATAAATGCAAATCTCTGCACTCTAAGTGTTTTAGAAAAGCAAACCCCAGAATCCTTGTATCCTGCAGCTCTGAAACTCAAGTGGCTCAGGAGTCTAAAGACTCAAAGGAGTTGAGCAGTTCCTGGCATGCAATAAATGGAACTGCTGAGGGGAGGCAGAGACAAAAATCAGCAGCAGAAGGCAGTCTTCCCCAAGCCACCAGGACCTAGGACAAGCAAGGAAGGATCCTCCAAAAGCCTGAGAAGGCCTGCTGATCTTTGACACCTTGACTTCAAATTAGATTTATATGCACTAAAAACAAACAAACAACAGACTTTTTAACTACATGAGGTAAAACTTAGAAATAGGAAGGAAAAATACACAAACTCACGATTACAGTTAAAAGACTTTAACATCCTTTCATCAAATAAAGTATCTGATGGAACGGTTTGTAACACAGCTCAACTCCAGGCATCCTATAATGCCAACCTTCTCTGAATATCATCCAAGATCAAATGTAAAACAATTAAGAAACTGATAGGACTAGCTGGGCAGCATTTGGGAGGAAGAGGCAGGCAGATGTCTGTGAGTTTGAGGCCAGCCTGGTCTACAGAGCGAGTTCCAGGATAGCCAAGACTACACAGAGAAACCCTGTCCTGAAAAACTAAAAGGAAAAAGAAAAAGGAAACTGATAGGCAGCTAGAGACAGTGCCCCATGTACACAAGTGTTGCTGCAGAAACCCAGGAGCCTGACTTTGGATCCCAAACATGTGTAAAAAGCTGGGTGTGGCAGCAGTACATCAGTAATCGTGAGGACAGAAGCAAAAGAACTGCTGGAGCTTGTCAGCCAGCACATCAGTGAAAGATCCTACCTCAAAGAGACAGGTAGACAGTGATAAAGAAGGCCACCTGATACCCTCCTCTGGCCTCTGCACACATGCCAATGGCACACAAGTGTGCTCACACATACATTTGGCCTGAGGGGAAAGAAGGCTCAAGGTTTACAAAACAGCTATCCTCAATTATCTGTGGCACTCCCTGTTCTGAGAACGTGAGAATGACTCTAAGTAGAACTATGACTAGCAAAGACAATTTGTGGGAAACATATTGAATTTCAACTTAATAGCAACATTAATTCTATATCAGAGTCATTCCCTCACTGGTGTCCAGACAACAAATGACAGCAAAATAAACTGGACTAAAACAAATCAAATTGCTCGTTATAGTAGTTGACCTTTAACGTACTATCCAATTCCAGCTACAATTCTATGATGCTAATTTGGTAGACTTTCTCTCATCCAAGTATTAATCACATCTGACTCTACTTAGCATCTACTATAAGTGGATTTAGGGTGGTATAGCACAGCTGAGACTTTCTCTACAACAAATACCCAAAATGATTTTCTCACTATCTCTGGAGCAAGTTTTATGTGTGTATTTATATATCCACATTAATTCTCACTCAGGAAAAAAAAAAGTATCATCTTTCCAAATCTTACATATTTGTCCAGAACAAAGCAAAACAGTCTTCAACAGAAGTTTCCATATTCATCCTAACTGACCTCTCGGCTGGTATAAAATACTTCTAGGGCCATACTTCTAGCAATCAATTGCATAGCCCCTTAAATAAATACCTCCTCTTCTGTCTTAAACTCTTGATCTTTGGTTAATAATTTCTCTTTTGTTTTTTTTGAGACAGAGTCTCTTGTGGCTCAGGTTGCCCCAGAACTCTCTATGTAACCAAGGATCACCTGGACTTCCTGATCCCCGGGCCTCCACTGCCCAAGTACTGGAATTACAAGCATGTGCCACCACACCTAGCTATTAATAATTTCCTTTTCAATTTAATTAAAATTTTCTTAAAGGCAAACATTATAACTATTCCGCATCCTCTACACATCAAGAGGTACACAGACACTCAAAAACAGCATCTGGTGTCCAACACTTTACTTACTACTCACTTATTTATTTATTTGGGAGGCGGTTCCAGAAGTATGCTACAGTGCACATATGGAGATCAGAGGACAATTTTAAGGGAGTAAGTTCTCTCCTTCCTCTTTGCTTTTGAGGAAAGGTCTCTGTTTTTGCTGTTGTGCTGTGCAAGCAAGCTTCTAGCTGATTCTCCTGTCTGTCTCATATCTCACCATAGAAATGCTAGGATTCCAGATTTGAGTCTCCCCCTATGGCTTTTCATGGAATCTGGGGACCTAACTCAGGCTGTCAGGTTTACAGGGCTGGTACTTTTACTCACTGAGATATCTCCTCAGTCCAGTATTTGGTATTCAGTGCTGGAAACATTTTAGAACAGAGATTTTATTTTATAAAGAGATATATCTTTATCAATAAATGGAAAATTCAATGTTCAAATCTAAATATTGAGTAAAATATATGACTTCTAGTCTCCTATATAACTACTAGAATGAGGCACTGCCACCATTGAGAGATAATATATTCTAACCACAAAATATTTTCAAGTAAGTCAGGCTTGGAAATATTCAAATTTTCTGCTATAAACAGTTAGGTAAAGGTGCCTTAAAATCTTTTTTGAGCAAAGCAAGATTTAGATACTTAGACTAGGGCTGGAGAGACGGCTCAACAGTTAAGAGCCTTCAGCCTTCGCTGCTCTTCCAGAGGACCCAGATTTGGTTCCCAGGAACCAAACTGGATGGCTCACAACTCTCTAGAACTTCAGTTCCAGGGAATCTGACACCCTCCGTGGCACCTGCACACACATGGCATATGCACACTCAAACACACAAATACCTATAAATACACATTTTTAAAACACTTTGTTTTTAAGAATCTTTTTAAAAAAAATCAAACTAGCGACCCTGAGAGGTGGCTCTGAGGCTAGGCGACTGTGCTGTGGTGTGTGAGGTGGCGAGTTCGGATCCCGACCGACCCGCTGATCTGATGACGTCACTAACTGATGAATCGATGATTGATCAATCACCGCATTGATCAATTAATCGGGAAAAAAAAGTTTAAAAAAAAAAGTTTAAAAAAAAAATCAAACTAGAAAGTTCATTATTTTAGGAAAATGACGAGATATTTGTTTCTTTGTATGTTAAATGTATTGCGGTGCAGCATATTCTTTTAAGTTTTAATTTGTATACCTTAGAACATAAAGAAAAAGATGTGTTTGTGTGTGTGTGTGTGTGTGTGTGCGCGCGCATGTGTGTCTGTCTGTGTTTGTCTGTCATTACACAGACAAAAACATATTCTCATTTCCCAAACACTAACTGATAAACAATGGTTTTTGTTTGGTTTGTTTGTATTTAGAGACAGGGTTTCTCTGTGTAACAGTCCTGGCTGTCCTGAAACTCGCTCAGAAATCCCGCCTGCCTCTGCTTCCTGAGTGCTGGGATTAAAGGCGTGCACCACAAACAATGGCCTTAGACAAAGTACAAAGAGAATTTCTTATTAGCTCAGAAAAAGATCTGGAAATTCTTACGGAGGCCTCTGGGTCTGAGAGTTCATCTAATAATTTCCTGGCATCTACAACAGCTTGATAGAGCCTCAGATTTCGGCCGTCCGACGCGACAAAGCAAGCACTTGCAGAGTTGCAGTACGTGCCTGAGAAGAGAGCACAGTCTTCGGGTTACGGCGTGTCATGTATTTTATTAACGACTAAAGCATGAGAAACAAACAATTACACCTTTCTAGGTATAACCATCATCGAGAATCATAATTAAATGGATATAACTTATCCATATAAGCTTATTAACAAAATTCAGCAGAAAAAATATGAAAACAAAACTTTAAAATTCTAAAGATAAGCCTTACCAACATTCTGACAACCTATTAAAACATATCTCAGGGCCAGAGAGCTGGCTCAGCAGTTAGGAGCACTGGCTGCTCTTCCAGAGGACTGGGTTTGATTCCCAGCACCCACATGGTGGCTCACAACTGTCTGTACCTCCAGTCCCAGGGATGTGACACCCTCTTCTGGCTTCTCATGGCACCGAGCAGGCACATGGTGCACATACATACATGGAGGCAAAACACTCAGAACACATAAAGTAAATAAAATTACTTTAAAAAAAATCTAACTATGACAAATATAAATCATTTTGTGAACTAGGCATGGTGGTAATATCAGCACATGGGAGGCAGCAGGATCTCAATGTCTGAGGCCAACATGGTCTGCATAACATGTTGCAAGCTATGATATTTCAAAAGAAAAATAAACAAGAAAAAAAGATGTTGTTCATAAGAAATAATAATTTAAATTTTATGTTTTACAATAAAATAAATAAACACTTACCAAGACAATAACTAGGAATAAGAGTTGGAAGCCATGCCACATTAGAGAAGGCTGAGGTATGTAAAGAGTTAATTCGAGCCAATTCTGACACTCCTCCAGTGTATGACAAAGGTCCTATGGGGTCTACACGCCACAGAATAAGTTCACTGTAGATTGCATTTGGGTCATGAAATGTACGAGTTGCTGCATTTCTAAGAGGCTGTTTCGATGACTCTTTTGTGTGTTTTACAGGATCTATCAATCTATTTAATTTACTGTCCGAGTCCCACTGACAGTCTGATTCAGGAGTCAACAAAGCATTATGATGGGAGGATGTCAGCAATAGTGGTAAAACCGAATGGCACGCCAAGTCATTGAGGTGGAATCTGTGACCGCAGTATCTGAATTTGTGGGATACAGTCAGAACAGTAGTAAAGGCTGACTTGTCAGCAAAAGTGACTGCCCATTGATTCAAAGACCCATCTATGTGTTTAGAGACCATCATTACTGTGGGCGCTAAAATGTTCATGTCTATACTGTGTGATCTGGAGTGTGGCTGTGACCCATGAGAAGTATCTACAGACATCGGCTCTTGGTGTAATGGGGTATGGTATGAATCTTTTGTACCATTTACACAGGCATACATCATGATGTTTTTACTAAGAGAGTTTGCATCCCCAGAAGGAAATGCAACAGGAATCCGAGAAGAAAAAGAAACCTGAAAAACACAAACATAGGATCATTATAAGGAATTTGCCTTCTCTCAAAAATACTTTTCCAAACACACTTCTATTTTCCAAATGCCAAATCTTAGCTTCCTAGCAAAAGAATCATGTTTAACTTCTATATAGTTTAATTCCTTTTTCTACTTATGTATTAGATCACTATTCACAGCCCAATACAAAACGAAAAACAAAGTTTCAAATAGATTGCTTATAGCTTTTATATCAAAATAACCACATCATGTATTTATATTATAATAAAGCTACAAAAGACAACACATAAAAGCAGCTTGATTTGACTTATAAAACTAAAGATGAGCACATGCCTTCAATGCCAGCACTTCAGAGGTAGAGGAAGGAGGATTAGGAAATGAAGGTCATCCTCAGCTAAACAGCTAGTTGAAGACCAGCCTGGCTACATGAAACCCTGTCTCTTACAAAGAAAAGAAAGAAAAAGACCTGAAACTTCCTATTTTTAAAAGTAATTTCCTTAGTTGTACTAAAAATATTACAATTCTCAGAAAGCATGAGTAGTAATTCAAATACTCAACGTGTTTCAAAAAATAATCATTTTCTTTGAATTTACTAAATGTATAAAATGCATAGTGCTGATCCTCTTTGAAAACAAGAATATGTATCTTCTCACTTGTTTATCAAAACTAAATTTTTTAGTAATTCTGAAAAATCTGTGAAGTCTATATAGCATCTTGTTATTTTAAAAATATAATAGTATTTTCATCAAGGAAATATACCTGGACTTGTCTAAATATTCCAGGGTTATATTCATCCAAATACTTGACATGCCACACTAGAAAGGTCCCATCTACAGGGTGTATCGTGAACAGCATGTCAGGGTTCTTATTCCACTCTGTCAGCAGCGTTTCAATCTTGCGATCAAGCAGCACTGTGGGCAGTGGCACTGGGATGCTAGGTCCTGGATGGCATCTAGGACTTCCCTCTCTTTCTCCATCTTCATGTTCTGATGATCCTGTGCCTGCCTCCGATTCTCTATCCAGAGATAATTCTAAATCAGAAAACAGATCTGTCAGAACACATACTAAATAATACTATAAAATTCATTAGAAACTATAAAACTATAAGCTACCTTTCCAATCTGTGGTCAGAAAAATATTTTGTCTGAATTGAAATTACTATATTTATTATCTTTAGATAGATAAAATTTCATCACATTGTTAAAATTAGCAAAACATATTTCCCATAAAACAGTATGGCTTCTAAAGTACTACATTAGTCAAGGAAATATAACAGTATCTATATACATACACACACACATACATACAGAGTTTGCCTGGCATGGAGGCACAAGTGTATAACCCAATCTACTCAGGAGGCTGAGGCGGGAGGAATTCGATCTCAGGGCCAGTCTGGCAGTTTAGGGATGCTGTGTCTCAAAATCAAATGAAAAAGGGCTGAGGAAGTAGCTCATCGAGAACTTGCCTAGCCTGCATGAGGCTCTGGGTTTAACATAAACAAAACAAAACATCAGCTAGAGTTAGTTGGTGTGTCTAAGAACAAGCATAGTGCCTGACCTGAGAGACCAGCAGTACTAAAAATGAGAGAGAGAAAGAAGGGCGAGTTCACACTTAAGGAGGACCACAAGAAGCTGTCTGTTATTGTTAGTAAACAAGGAATACAAACCATGGTCTAATTTCATACGTAAACCCCTCTCTCTTTCCTCCTGTGAGCGTTCTTCATCTTCTCTGTCTGCATCATCGCTTTCATGATCTAACTGTTTTTCAGAAAGTTTTCGTAATTGGTGCATAAATATTTCCGTAGATGATGTAAAATGAAATTCCTTGTTATTTAACCAATGAACTACAAATCCCCCATTGACATCGTCAATATTAAATGAAGTGCCAACCAGGACATTTGGAATATCTGTGGAAACAAAAAAAAATAACTATCAATATGATGCTCCAGTTTCTCTAAAAACACAGTAAGTGCTTATCATGATTGATGGTTTGCTCACCCAGAAGGTGCCAAACAACAAGCCAGCACGATTCTACCAGGACTTGTAATAACTTTAACTGAATTTAACAGTGGCTGGAATTATTAAGAACTAACGACATACTCTTACATGAAATTAAATTACAGTACTAATTTCAAAACCAAATATAGCAACGCATCAACCTTAGCTGAATCCTGGTTTTGAGAAAAGGGGGTGGACTATAAGACCTATAAGAGATAACTATGGAACAACTTAACCGTTTCCTAGGCATCACAATGATGCTGTGATTTATGCTGTGACTTTCCTTACTCTTAAGGAGACACTTGATGTTCCTGAGGATAAAATTCCATGCAGCACTTTGAAAAGATTAAGACAAAAACTCGTTTACACATATGCACACATGTGTGCAAACACACACACACACACATAAAGAAAAAAAACAAGCCGGGCGGTGGTGGCGCACGCCTTTAATCCCAGCACTCGGGAGGCAGAGGCAGGCGGATCTCTGTGAGTTCGAGGCCAGCCTGGGCTACCAAGGGAGTTCCAGGAAAGGCACAAAGCTACACAGAGAAACCCTGTCTCGAAAAACCAAAAAAAAAAAAAAAGAAAAAAAAAACAGAAAAATCAATTACAAATGCTAATGGTTAAACATAAGTGACAGCTATGAAGGTGTTCACTGCACTATTCTTTCATTTTGCTGAATGTGTGAAATGTTCCTCAAGTTGAGAGGAAAGACCACACAGATGCAGGAGAGAACCAGGGCAATGGTTCCGTGATTACAGTGCTCACCAGGCAAGCAAGAGGACCGGAGTGCAGATCCCCAGAATCCATGCGAATGCCAGGTGGGAATGATGGCCCACCTGAAATTCCAGGAATCAGAAGGCTGAGACAGGATCCCAGAACAAGCTGCCTAGCCAGACTAGCTACAGTGGTGAGCTCTGGGTTCAAATGAGGAATCCTGCCTCAATGAATATGGTGGAGTGAGTAAGGACAACTACCGGCCAGAGGTTCCACTCTGGACCTCCGTACAGACACACGCATGCATGCGTGCATACACACACACACACACACACACACACACACTTTCCCAAACATATGCAAACATGCATATATACACATATGTACACCACACACACGGCAGAAAGAAAGACATGTATACATATACATGTATACATAGGTTGAAGAGACACAAATGAATACATGTATCATAGATTCAAATGTTTTCCTGAAAAAAAAAATAAGAGGGAAAAAAAAAACCTAAAGTACAAAATTACATTTAACAATCAATTTGGTCAATCTATAAATTGTATTTGCAACCTATGTATAACGCATCAAGCCAAATGACTTAACAAAATTATATTTAAAATATTATGTAGGTGGGTCAGGCATGTAGCACACACCTTTAATACTAGCACTAGGGGTGGGGTGGTCTCTGTAGGTGTTAGGCCAGCCTGGTCTACATAGTGAGTTCCAGGCTATAGGGAAAAGGGGCCAGCTAATGAAACCCACCCCGACCCTGGAGCCCAGAACCAGTGAAAGAAACAATCTAGATCTGGGACCCGAGCCAGAGAAAGAAACACTTTATCCCTGAACCCAGAACCAAAGAAACATGCCCTGACTCTGAAACCAGTGCCAAAGAAACACACTTTGTCCCTAGAATCAGAGTCAGTGAAAGAAATATGCCCTGGCCTTAGAATTAGAACCAAAAAGCTAAGAAAGGCAAAGCTAAGAAACACAGTTTGGCTCTGAAATCAGAGCCATCTCTGCCTCTGACCAACAAAACTAACCAATCCCTGAGCAGAAAAAACTAACCAATCCCTGGACAGAAAGTCTTCTCCCTGGAGAAACTTTGCCCCTAAGAAATCCTATATAAACTACCCTGCCTGTTCAGTGGTGAGCTGTTCTTTCCCACCCCCATAGAGGCAGCCACTCTCCTGGACTCCTCCTTCCCAAATAAATCTCTTTTTCAAAAAAGTCTTGGGTGTGAAGATCTCATTCGCTGGTGCAGAGAAGAACCACCTTGCTAAGAGGTCCCTTAGGGGACTGAGCAGAAAAAACCTTGCAGAGACATTCCCTTAGGGGAATGAGCAAGGAAGAGCTGAACAGAAGAATCTCCAGAGACTTCTTAGGGGACTAAGCAAGGTGGAACAGAAAAAGTAACAACTTTTCACCAGAACCAAAGGA
>CABHPP010113522.1:2441-15899 GCA_902168425.1 Peromyscus attwateri
AAGAAAGAAAGGAAGGAAGGAAGGAAGGAAGAAAGAAAGAAAGAAAGAAAGAAAGAAAGAAAGAAAGAAAGAAAGAAAGAAAGAAAGAAAATTAACTCCCTGCATCTTATCGGACTACCATGAATTAAAGTTGGATATCAACAAAAACAGAAACAACAAAGAGCATGCAAACTCATGAAAATTACACAACTCTCTACTGAATGAAAAATGGGCCAAAACAGAAATAAAGAAATTAAAGACATTCTAGAATTCAGTGAAAATGATTGCACAGCATACCCAAACTTACAGGACACAATGAAAATGGTGCTAAGAGACAAATTCATGGCACTAAGTGTGTACAATAAAAAAAATGGCGAAATCTCATGCTAGCAACTTAAAAGCATACTGAAAACTTTAGAACAGTGGTTCTCAACCTTCCTAATGCTGTGACCCTTTAATATAGTTCCTCATGTTGTGGTGAGCCCTCAACCATATCTGTGTTGCTACTTCATAACTGTAATGAATTATTGTGTAAATATCTGTATTTTCTGATGGTCTTGGGTGACCCCTGTGAAAGGGCCATTTGACTCCCAAAGGGGTCACAAGCCACAGATTGAGAACCACTCCTCTAGAAAAAAAAATATAGTAAGCACACCCAAGAGGAGTAGCCAGCAAGAAATAATGAAGCTGATGGCTGCAGTCAGTAACACAGAAATAAAGAATGATACAAAGTATCAGTGAAACAAAGAGTTGAGTCTTTAAGAAAATCAACAAGATAGACAATCTTTTATCCAAACTAATGAAACGATTGAGAGAGAATATCCAAATTAACAAAATCAGAAACAAAAAAGGAGATATAACAATAGATACCAAGGAACTCCAGAAAATCATAAGGACATACTTTAAAAACCTGTACTCAATCAAATTAGAAAATCTAAAAGAAATGGATTTTCCTCAATAGCTACCACTTGCCAAAGTTAAGTCATGATGAGATAAACAATTCAAATAGACCTATAAACCTTAGTGAAATAAAAGCAGTCATTAGCAGTCTTCCAAACAAGAAAAATCTAGATGATTTTAGCACAGAATTCTACCAGACTTTCAAAGAAAAGTTAATGCCAGTACTCCTCAAAATATTTCACATAAGAGTAACAGAATGAACACTGCACAATTCTTTTTATGAGGCCACAGTTACCTTGATACTCAAATCACATAAAAACTCAACAAAGAAAGAGAATTACAGAACAATTTTCCTTATGAACACAGAAGCAAAAATACTCAATAAAATACATGCAAACTGAATCCAAGAACACATTAAAAAGATCATCCACCATGATCAAGTAGGCTTCATCCCAGAGACTCAAAGATACTTCAATATACACAAATCAGTAATCCACCATATAAACAAACTAAAAACAAAACAAAACAAAACAAAACCCTCCACATAATTATCTTATTTGATGCAGAAAAGGCCTTTGACAAAATCTAACACCCCTTCATGATAAAAGTCCCAGAAAGATTAGGGATATAAGAGATATAATTAAACATAATAAAGGCAGTTTAAAGCTAGACTATAGCCAACATCAAATTAAATGAAGAGAAACCAAAGCAATTTTAATAAAGCCAGAAACAAGACGATGTTGTCCATTCTCTCCATACCTATTCAATGTTGTGATTTAGGATTTAACTAGAGCAATAAGACAGCTGAAGGAGAGCAAGGGGTTACAGATTGAAAACAAAGATATCAAGGTATCTTTACTTGTAGATGAAATGTTAGTACATATAAGTGAGCCTAAAAATTACACTGGGAAATGGTTACAGCTGATAGACATCCTATGCAGAGTAGCTGGATATAAGATTAGCTTACAAAAATCAGTAGCACTCCTATATACAAATGAAAATCTGAGAAAGAAATCAGGGAACCACACCTTTCACAGTAGCCAAAACAATATAAAATATCTTGGGGGTAAATCTAATCAATTAAGAAAGAGACTGGTATGATAAAAACTTCAAGTCTTTGAAGGAAGAACTTGGTAAAGGTGTCAGAAGATGGAAATATCTCCCACACTCATGGATCCATAGAATTAGCATAGTAAAAATGGCCATCCTACCAAAAGCAATCTACAGATTAAATGCATTTCCATCAAAATTTCAACACAAATTCTTTATAGATCATGAAAGAACAATTTTCAACATCATATGGAAAAACAAACAAACAAACAAACAAACAAACAAATGGGATAGCTAAAAAAAAATCCTGAACAAAAAAAGAACAGTTGGAGGTCTCACCATTCTGGATTTCAAGTTGTACTCTGAGCTATAATAGTACAAACCACATGGTATCAGCATAAAAACAAACGTGTTGATCAATGGAATCAAATGGAAATCCACACACCTATGGATGCCTGATTTTTGATAAAGAAGCCAGAAATACACATGGGAAAAAAGACAACTGGTGCTAGTCATACTGGATGTCTGCATGTAGGATTATGTAAATAGATCCATGGTTATTATCATCCTGCACATAACTTAAGACCAAATGGACAAATACCTCAATATAAAATATGCTGAACCTGATAGAAGAGAAAGTGGGGAACAGCCTTAAACTGATTAGCACATGAATGAGAAGACTCCATGAATGGAAAACTGATAGCACAGGGACGAAAATCAACAATTAATAAATGGAACTTCATGAAACTAAAAGCTTCTGTGTGGCAAAGGATGCCATCATTTGAACAAAGTTGCAACCTACAGAATGGAATTTTTTTTATCAATTCCACTTTGATAGAGGACTAATATACAAGATATATAAAGAACTGAAGAAACTAGATTTCAAAAAAAATCCCATTGAAAAATGAGGTATAGCTCTAAGCAGAGAATTCTCTATAGAGCAAACTCAAATTGCCGAGAAACACTTAGAGAAATGTTAAACATCCTCAGCCATCAGGGCAATGCAAATAGAAACTACTTTGAGATTCCATCTTATACCTGTCAAAATGGCTAAGATCAATAACACAAGTAGAAGCTCATTGTGTTGAGGATGTGGAATAAGGGTAATATTCCACTGCTGCTGGTGGGAGTGCAAATGTGTACAGCCACTATGGAAATCAATGTAGTGGGGTTCCTCGGGAATTTGAGAATCCATCTCCCTCAAGATTCAGCTATAGCCGGGCGGTGGTGATGCACGCCTTTAATCCCAGCACTCGGGAGGCAGAGCCAGGTGGATCTTTGTGAGTTCGAGGCCAGCCTGGGCTACCAAGTGAGTTCCAGGAAAGGCGAAAAGCTACACAGAGAAACCCTGTCTCGAAACCCCCCCCCCAAAAAAAGATTCAGCTATACCACTCTTATATAACCAAAGGATGCTTTTTCCTACTACAAAGATGTGCTCAACCATGATCATTGCTGCTCTATTCATAACAGTCAGAAACTGGAAACAATCTAGGTGTTCCTGAACAGGAGAATGGCTAAACAAAATGTGGGACAGGTAGTGGTGGTTCAGGCCTTTAATCCCAGCACTTGGGAGGCAGAGGCAGGTGGATCTCTGTGAGTTCGAGGCCTCCCTGGTCTACAGAGGGAGTTCCAGGACAGCCAGAACTGTTTCACAGAGAAACTCTGTCCTGGGGGAAAAAAAGAAAATGTGGAACATTCATACAATGGAGTATTACTCAACTGCTTAAAAAATGACATTATGAAATTTATAGATAAATGGATAGAACTAGAAAAATATCATCCTGAGTGAGATAATCCAAACTCAGAAAGATAAATAGGGTATATATTTACTTATATGTGGATATTAGTCATTAAATAAATGGTAAACAAGCTACAATCAGTAGACCCAGATATGTTAGGTATAGAGGAAGGAAATGGTGGGAACACATGGATCTCCCTGGGAGGGGGAAATAGAATAGATTTTATGTGTAGGCTGGGATGATTTGGGATGCAAACTGGAGGATCACATTGGGAGAAAGAGGGAAGATAGGGTTGAGGGACAGAATGTGGGGAGAGTTGACTAGAATTGAGGGATTGTATAGAAAGCTAGTGTTGTGGAAGATTTCCAAAATATATGAAGATAATCCTAATGAGGTCTCCTAATAATGGGCATGATGGAATCCAAACTTGTCATCTCTTGTCACCAAATGAGTCTTCCTGTACTAGGACTGTATTGAATTAAATTGAGTTGTAGGCCAATGGGCTCCGATGGAAATCCCCAAACAAACCAGGCTGTTTCTAAGATAGTGAGTTGCTCTTCACGAATTGACTGCTGGGCCTCATTGCCAAGAACAACACCCATATAACTTAGTGATCATGGAGCAAATAAGCTGAAGCCTACATGGAGTCTTTGCCTCAACATTCTAGTGTCTTTGGTGCCAGAAGGTACTCCACAGGCTACCAAGAGAGAAATATAAACATCAACCCTGCCACAAAACCCTTGACCAACACTATCCTGCCTATAAGATATGCTAGGCCAATGGTGGCACAGAACTTGTGGGAATAGGCAACTAATATCTGATTTGACTTAATGTCCACTCTATGAGATGGATTACATACATGATACTGCTTGGGTGACCATGAACAAGAGATCAGATGGCCCAGAGCCCTAGGGTAAAACCAACTACTACTGATAAAAAAAAAAAAAGTAAAAATAAAGTGACTTCTAATGAAAAGTTGCTATACTCACAGATTGGTGTCTTACCCAGCCATCACCAGAGAAGCTTCCTCCTGCAGCATATGGGAATAGATACAGAGATCCACAGCCAGGTATTAAGCAGAGAGAGAGAGACCTTGGGATACACAGCTCTAAACAGGAAGTCAAATCCTTTCCCTCAGAGCACAGGGATCCCCAAGGGAGAGGAGGTGGAAAGTATGTAAGAGCCAGAGGGGATGAAGGACACCATGAATACAAGGCCCTCTGAATCAACTGAGCAAGGCTCATATTGAGGCTCAAACTGACAGGGACTAAAGCAGCAAGACCAGAACCTACACGGGTCTGCGCTAGGTCCTCTGCATACATATTATAGCTTTCAGTTTACTGTTTTTATGGACTCCCGAGTGCATGAATGAGTGAGTCTCTGATTCTTGTGCCCACTCTTGGGTTCATTTTCCTTCTGTTGGGTCACCTTGTCCAGTCTCAATGTGATAGATAGTTCTTGCTTTATCTTATTATTTTTCATTTTGTTGTATTTGATTGTTATCTCCTAGAAGCCTGTTCTTTTCTAATGAGAGACAGAAAAGGAGTGGATCTGCAGAGGAGGGAAGGTGGTGAGGTACTGAGGGGAATGGAGGGAGGAGAAACTGTTACAAAGATATATTGAATGAAAAAGAATCTATTTCAATTTAAAAATTCAAAAAAAAAGAAAGAAAAAGAAATTTTAACGTTCATCCAAAGACATGTTTCTATTTCTGTCTTAGATCATTTCTCCTTCAATTAAGAAACAGAGAAATAATTTTTACTCAGGTTCATTCTAAATATTCAAGAATTAGCAGATCAGAGGAAAAGGCAAAGTTTCAGACTGGTCTTCAGCTGGTGCAAAAGCCATCCCTCAGCTGACCAGGGAGCTGCTGCTTCACCACATACCCAGAGCTGCCTTGAGAGTCCCTAGACTGGTTCTGCAGCACTCAATACACCCACAAAGCCTAGGCTCATTATCCAATCCTGTTCTGTACTCAGGTGTTCTTATATGCACATGAATGGCAAAATCCAAACCTCACCTAGTCAACCTGTTGCAAGTTTGCCTTAGGAATGTTTTTTACTAGGCTCTAAAACATAAAGGCATCTTTAATGGTTTGAGTACAGTTCGTTACCTATAAAATACACATGGACATTTAATCCTCATTATGAGATGGTAATAAGTGATGTGGAACTGTAACCTAAAGTGCCTTCATGAATGGATAAATCTCTTCATGCAACTGATGTGACTGAATTACTAAAGTGATGGGTTATCTTGGGTGGTCCTGTGGTAACATAGAAGGAAGTTGGAGTAAGTTCAGAGCAAATGTTAACTCTTAGACACAGTTTTAAATGTATATAATGTTTTCCCTTCATGCCCCTTACGTTAAGAAGATAGCAAGAAACCTCATTCCCATCTTTATGATGCAAAATTCAATTCTGGGGGTGGGGGTAACATATGTAATAAATCAGACAATGGGATGAAATGTGCTCAGTCTTAGCGAAAGGTCCCTTTTATCACTCAGGAACCTGAGTTTCACTAAGTCTGTGGCTTGGAAATTGACAATCTGGTGGTGATTGATGATTCCTTTTTTACAGCATAAAACAGAATTACCAGTAATACAGAAGAGTTCCCCAGAGAGACAGCCTGCCTGCCCAAGGGTGGGAGGAATCCACTCTAGGAAATTAATTAATCTTTCAGTCCTCTGATTCCTATTAGGATAGTGTCTCTCACTTGTTATCTTAAGTGAAATGAAGTGGACACTATCAGAAAAGTGATGCTTCTTCTTGTAAAGTTGACAGGGGTAGGGAATCAAAAATGTTTTCTTCATTTTGATTCACTGGACATTTTCACTGGAAGAGATAAATCTGTGGCCCACTCAGGTAAATGATTAACTTTTGTATGCTGTTGCAAGATTAAATTCTTTTTTAAAAATTATATTTATTTATTTACTTATTGTGGTGTGTCTACGAGAGGGGGGTTACATATACCACAATTCATGTATGGATGTTAGAGGACAACTTTATGGAATTGGTTTTTTCTTTTCACCGTGTCAGTTTTGGAACTAAATTCAGATCATCAGGCTTATCAGCAAGCATCTTTGCCCTCTAAGCAATCAAGCCAGCCCATGAGATTCAATTCTGATAATAACATGTATTCACATAAAACTAAGTTAATTGAGCGAGTTTTCCAAAAACCAAAGATTTCATCACCAAGCATTGTTTAGCCTTTGGTATCACTTTTGCTTGTCTGTTGCTGAGAACTAGGAGATTAAAAAAAAATTAATGAACATTCAGAAAAGAGATATTTGTGCAAACATGGACACCACTGAGAATCCTGGGGTTAGAACATGTTTCTTTGTGGCCCCATGGGCTCATAGCTCTATACTGCATTCATATTTTACATTTGGTGAAGATAATCATTAATAGTTCATATAGAAATAGTTTTATTTTTGCCTGTACTTGAAATATTTTTGCATCATTGCCCAGAAGCACGTAATAGAAGTTGTTGTTAAGGAAAGAAAGTGTATCATGGCTTAGACGTGACTAACTCTTCATTGTAATATACTTGATTATATCTATCATGTATATCTTTCAGTTTTTAAAGAAGGTAAAATCGACATACATGAGCTTCAAACATACTGATTATGAGACCTTATCCCCATGGATTCTAATTTAATTTATATGGAGTTGTCATTTGGACAGTGGAGGGTTTTAAAAAGCTGGAGAATTAGAATGTGCTACCAACTAATGTCATCAAAATTTCTTTATAACAATATAACATATATTATAATATGTATAATTGCGAAATCAGAGAAAGTCTCTGTCAGTCCTCACACTTTATTTTGTTTAAGATAGGGTCTCTTCTGTGTTCATCACTCACAAATTTCTTGAAATTCCCCCTTCTCTACCTCTCTTCTCACCATAGATGGGAACATTCAGACTACTGATACAGACTATTCACTTGGCTTTAGTGCTGGTTATGGGGATTTGAACTCTGGTTCTCACAAGTATTCTCTAAATATGCATCAGATTTTGCTACCCTGGTGACTTTTCTGGGACCATTTCTTGTGACAGAATGATGTATTACATGAACCCCCTTTTTTCTGACACTCAGGAAACTGTCCCTGTTGTTCTGAGCTTTTAGTGAAACATCTCCTTGGTACCTTTTCTTAATATCTGAGACAACTATGACTTTATCTATTGGAAAGTAAAATTTTTTGAAGGTAAATCCTCTTTGAAGGTAAAGATCAAGAGCTCTCTCTGTTCCCTGTGTTGATGATCAATAGAAAAAGACTCTTGGACAGTGAGTCTTGAAACTTCTTTGTAAAATGTAGGTATAAATGAGACCTTTGTCAGAAGTTTAGGGAATTGTCAACCCTCCCAGTACTGTGCAATGGTGTCATAAACTTTTGTGGCCCAAACTGAAGTTATTGTCTTTCATTTTAAAAACCTCTAATCAACTATCAAATTTCATTCAAGAAACGCAACATATGCTAGACTAAAGAGGATTATTCAATATACAGGATTGTCTAAATATATTGCCACACATGGTATTTGGCATGATTGCTACAAAGCATTACACATTTTTGTGTCAGTTCTCAAAATTAAAGACTGCCTTGTGAATTTCATACTTAAAGTTAAAAATCATTATGGAATCATGGAAATACGTTACTCTTTGAATGTGTAGTTGATATATTGTTCAACTTTAACCACTTTGCAAGCAAGCAAGATTATAGCCATGCATCAATCTGTACAATTTGCATAATTGTATTTTAAAAACATGTGAAGTAGTCGGGCAGTGGTGGTGCACGCCTTTAATCCCAGCACTCAGGCGGCAGAGGCAGGTGGATCTCTGTGAGTTTGAGGCCAGCCTAGGCTACAGAGTGAGTTCCAGGAAAGGTGCCAAAGCTACACAGAGAAACCCTGTCTTGAAAAACAAAACAAAACAAAACGTGAAGTGACAATAGTAGCTAAAAAGAAACACACACCATGGCTCATGCAACTAGCTGCACCACAGCTAACCAATGACACCAAAGATCCACTGTAATTTCCTTTCAAGTCTTCTTGAAGAACGACCTTCCTTTATTGATTTTTCTCTTTGGCTCTTTCTCAGTCATCTTTGTGAAACTGTTTATTTTACTGATGATTTATCCTAGTTTATTTCTTTCATGTGATAATTAAAATAACATATGTTGAATCCTGGGAGATAAGGGTACATTTAAAAACTCACAAAAACTACTTACATTACCTAGAAGTACCACTCTCATTATTAGGTCACATGTTTACACAAATATCTACATAAGTTTACAAGCAAAATAGGAACATCCTATAAATATACATAGGTTCTCTCTTAAAACATGTGCCAGGGAGTTAGTGCTCCAGGAGTTAAAACAGACAGCAGCTGAAGGATAAATGCCTCTGCTTCTTGCCTGGGACAGGGTGAGGGATTCTGAGATGTTCAACACTGATGGACTGCTTCATATTCTTTATCTCCTTCCTCCCTGACTGCTATCTTCGCTCTCTCTGTGAAACATCCTCCTAAGTTACTCGAATTTATATCCTACTTCACAAAATTCCATTTAATACAAAGACCCAGCTTAAATGAGATTTGAATTTTAAGTGACAGCAAAGTTCATACTCATAGAACTAAGAAGCTCTGGTACATACCTGACTTCTGATCCAGGCTGCAGGCCCTGCACAGAACTTTGTTATTTTACAATCAAATTTTTGATTAGCATATAAAGAAATCAGTTTCCTTTTGACATTGTCATGTTTAATTTGTTACACTTTGTTGGAACACGAATCTTTCTTGTTGTTGTTGTTTTGTTCTTTTTTTAATTCTTTTTTTTTCATTTTTCTTTATTAAGAAAATTTCTACTCACTCTACATACCACCCAAAGATCCCACCTCCTCCCTCATCCCACCCCCCTAGTCCTCTCTCCCAAGCCACCCCACATTCTCCAAATCAAGGTCTCCCATGGGGAGTCAGCAGAGCCTGGCACACTGAGCCTAGGCAGGTCCAAGCCCCTCCTCACTGCACCAAGGCTGCACAAGGCATGTGACCACAGGCACCAGATTCCAAAAACCCTGCCCATGCACCAGGGACAGATCCGAATCCCCCTGCCTGGGTGCCCCCAAAACAGTTCGAGCCAAACAACCATCTTCCATATCCAGAGGGCCTAGTCCAGTCCCATGGGGGCTCCACAGCCACTAGTCTACAGTTCATGGGCTTCCACTAGTGTGGCTGGTCATCTCTGCACGGCTTCCCATCATGATCTCAAAGTCCCCCGCCTGCAGAATCCCTCCTCTCTCTCATGGATTGGATTCCCAGAGCTCAGCCTGGCACCTGGCCGTGGATCTCTGCATCTGCCTCCATCAGTCACTGAGCAAAGGCTCTATGATGACAGTTAGGGTATTCACTAGACTGGTCACCAGAGTAGACCAGTCCAGGCACCCTCTGGACCACTGTCAGCAGTTCAAGGTGGGGTCAACCTTGTGGATTCCTGAGAGCCTCCCCAGCACCCTGCCTCTTCCTATTCCCATGATGTCCTCATCTATCATGGTATCTTCCTCCCTGCCCTCTCTCTCTGTCCCTGTTCTGGCTTGACCCTCCCATTTCCCTATGTTCTCATCTCCCACTCCTCGCGCCCTCTGCCACCCCATCACACCCAGTCCACTCATGTAGATCTCATCCACTTCTCCTTCTCAGGGTCATCCATGTATCCCTCCTAGGGTCTTTCCCTGTTAGCTAGCCTCTCTGGAGTTGTGGGTTGCAGTCTGGCCATCCCTTCCCTCACATTTAGTATCCACTTATGAGTGAGTACATACTATGTTTGTCCTTCTGAGTCTGGGTTACCTCACTCAAGATGATATTTTCTAGTTCCATCCATTTGCCTGCAAATTTCATGATATCATTGTTTTTTAATGCTGAGTAGTACTCCATTGTGTATATGTGCCATATTTTCTTTATCCATTCTTCAGTTGAGGGGCATCTAGGTTGTTTCCAGGTTCTTGCTATTATAAATAATGCTGATATGAACATAGTTGAACATTTGGCCTTGTGGTAAGATTAAGCATTCCTTGGGTATATGCCCAAGAGTGGTATAACTGGGTATTGAGGAAGACTTATTCCCAATTTTCTGAGAAACCGCCATATTGATTTCCAAAGTAGCTGTCCAAGTTTGCACTCCCACCAACAGTGGAGGAGTGTTCCTCTTGCTCCACAATCTCTCCAACATAAGCTGTCTTCAGTGTTTTTGATCTTAGCCATTCTGACAGGTGTAAGATGGTATCTCAGAGTTGTTTTGATTTGCATTTCCCTGATGACTAAGGATGTTGAGCAATTCCTTAAATGCCTTTCAGCTATTTGAGATTCTTCTTTTGAGAATTCTGTTAAGCTCTGTAGCCCACTTTTTAATTGGATTGTTCAGTATTTTGATGCCTAGCTTTTTGAGTTCTTTATATATTTTGGAGATCAGCCCTCTGTCAGATGTGGGGTTGGTGAAGATCTTTTCCCATTCTGTAGGCTGTCATTTGGTCTTATTGACCATGTCCTTTGCTCTTCAAAAGCTTCTCAGTTTCAGGAGGTCCCATTTATTAATTGCTGCTCTCAGTGTCTGTGCTACTGGTGTTATATTTAGGAAGTGGTCTCCTGTGCCAATGCATTCCAGACTACTTCCTACTTTCTCTTCTATCAAGTTCAGTGTAACTGGATTTATGTTGAGGTCTTTGATCCACTTGGACTTGAGTTTTGTGCATAGCGACAGATATGAATCTATTTGCAATCTTCTGACTATTGACATCCAGTTATGCCAGCACCATTTGTTGAAGATGCTTTCTTTTTTCCATTGTACAGTTTTGGCTTCTTTGTCAAAAATCATATGTTCATAGGTGTGTGGATTAATGTCAGGGTCTTCAATTTGATTCCATTGTTCCACGTGTCGGTTTTTATGCCAGTACCAAGCTGTTTTTATTACAATAGCTCTATAGTAGAGCTTGAGGTCAGGGATCATGATGCCTCCAGAGTTTGCTTTATTATACAGGATTCTTTTAGCTATCCTAGGTTTTTTGTTTTTCCATATAAAGTTAAATATTGTTCTTTCCAAGTCTGTGAAGAATTGTGTTGGGATTTTGATGGGGATTGCATTGAATCTGTAGATTGCTTTTGGTAAGATTGCCATTTTTACTACGTTGATCCTACCTATCCATGAGCATGGGAGATCTTTCCATGATATCTTCTTCGATTTCTTTCTTTAGAGACTTATAGTTTTTATCATACAGGTCTTCCACTTGCTTAGTTGGAGTTACCCCAAGGTATTTTATATTATTTGTGGTTATTGTAAAGGGTGATGTTTCTCTGACTTCTTTCTCAGCCCTTTTATCATTTGTGTATAGGAGGGCTACTGGTTTTTTTGAGTTAATCTTGTATCCTGCCACCTTACTGAAAAAGTTTATCAGCTGTAGGAGTTCCCTGGTAGAATTTTTGGGGTCACTTATATATACTATCATATCATCTGCAAATAGTGAAAGTTTGACTTCTTCCTTTCCAATTTGTATCCCCTTGATCTCCTTTTGTTGTCTTATTGCTCTAGCTAGAACTTCAAGTACTATGTTGAATAAGTATGGGGAGAGTGGACAGTCTTGTCTTGTTCCTGATTTTAGTGGAATCCTTTTGAGTTTCTCTCCATTTAATTTGATGTTGGCTGTCAGCTTTCTGTAAATTGCCTTTATTATGTTTAGGTATGTTCCTTGTATTCCTGATCTCTCTAGAACCTTTATCATGAATGGGTGTTGGATTTTGTCAAAGGCTTTTTCAGCATCCAATGGTAACACTAATCTTAAAAGGTCTTATTAATAAAAAACCCAGAGCCAAATATTGGGGTAAATTCTGAAAGATCAGAGAAATAGGACAAGCCAAAGTCAATCTCATCTTATGGACCTTCAGTCTCCAAAGAGACCTACTTCCTGTATATCCATGCCTATATTCCTTTCTGTTCTGCTAACTCATTTCCTCTCTCCACCCAGCTGCATCACTTCCTTTTCCTGCCTAGCTCTGTCACTTCCTGTCCATCTGTACAGACCTCCAGACCTTTATGGTTAATTAGTGCTGGAATTTAAGACGTGTGCCACCACACCTGGCTCTGTTCCTAGTGTGACCTTGAACTCACAGAGATTCAGACAGATCCCTGCCTCCTGAGTGATAGGATCAAAGGTTGTGTAATATAGTGGCTGGCTTTTCCCTCTGATCCTCAGATAAACTTTATTGGGGTGCACAGATAAAATATCACCACACTTTGTTCTGATTCATCTCTCTACCTTCCTCCACCAAGCTTCTCCCTTCTTGTTGGACTTCTTCTTGTATGTAAACAGTCTCCCTCTCTATTTTCATGGCATATGTATTCCATTCTCCTCCCCCTTTTGACCTCTTTTTCCCTCTTATAGGCCCTTTTCTATTTTCATATACACAACACACACACACATTTAAATCTAGATTCTATATGAGGCTGGCTAACTTATTTTACATAACAGCATGCTCCCATGAATGCAACAATTTCATTTTTGTTTAAAGTTTAATAAAATTCCCTTGTGCAACGTGCCACATTATATTTACTCAATTTTCCTGTTGATAGACATCTAGTCTGGTTATCTATCTTGTCTATTGTATATAGATAGCACAGAGATTAGAAAGTATCTCTTATGTAGAGAACTTTAGTTTTTACATCCCTGTCTCTAACTGTTGCTCTCTGACCTGACCCTGCCTCCTGTGTGTGTGTGTGTGTGTGTGTGTGTGTGTGTGTGTGTGTGTGTGT
>CABHPP010113522.1:15909-40654 GCA_902168425.1 Peromyscus attwateri
TGTGTGTGTGTGTGTGTGTGTGTGTGTGTGTGTGTGTGTGTGTGTGTGTTTCTTTGTATGGATTTAGTGTCAGGAAGCTGTATTGTGCTAAGCCACATGGGATCCTGAGGTAAACAGAAGTGAGCCCTCCCCATAAAGAGGTTTTTATACATTTTTAGTGGTTAAAGATTTTCCAGGATTATATCTTAAAATATCATTGGTTCTTTCTTATGAAAGTAAATTTTTAATAAAGTTTGTTTTCAGTATAATAAAATATTTTTATTTAAAAGTGATATTGCATTTTATACATTTATTCACTTATTTTACAACTTTCCACGTGTATTCATTGCATCCATTCTTACTTATCACCTCTACCTACCCCTTACTCCTCCCTACAAATCTCTCTCAGAGTGTCATATCTATTCATTTTGTTTTGTAACCCACCAAGATTAACCTGGAACATCTGTGTGACTGTGGGTTTGGTGGACTCAACAGAAGGTATACAACTAAAGATTGTCATTCCCCTCTCCCAGAGTCTCCCAATAGACTAATGTGTAGGGTTGTGGAAGACCTATCCCCTTCTGTCTTAGTTAGGGTTTCTATTGCTGTGAGGAGATACCATGACCATGGCAACTCCTATAAAGAAAATATTTAATTGGGGTAGCTTGCTTACAGTTTTAGAGGTTCAGTATATTATCATCATGGCTGGGAACATGACACTGGAGAAGGGGCTGCTATATGTTGATGTAGTCTGTAGGAAGTGGTCTGTCTCACTGGGTGTGGCTTGACCATATATGAGACCTCAAAGCCTGCCCCCACAGTGACACACTTCCTTAAACAAAACCACACCTACTCCAACAAGGCCACACTTCCTAATAGTGCCACTCCCTTTGGGGGCCATTTTCTTTCAAACCACCACATCCCACTCCCTGGTCCCCAAAGGCTTACAGCTATACCATAATACAAAAATGCATTGAGTCCAACTTCAAAAGTCCCCATACTTTATAACAGTCTGAAACTTATTTCAAAGTCTCTTCTGAGATGCATGGCAATCTCTTAACTGTAACCCCCCCCCCTGTAAAAATCAAAATAAAAAAGATCATATACTTCCAACATATCATGGCACAGGATATACATTACCATTCCAAAATGTAGGGAATGGAGCATAGTAAGGAAATACTGGACCAAAAGAAGACCAAAAACGAGCTGGGCAAACTCTAAACTTTTCATCTTTATATCTGATGTCAAAATGCTCTCCACATCTCCAATTCTATTCAGCTTTATTGACTGCAATACACTTCTTTCTCTTGGGCTGGTTCCACTCCTTGTTAGCAGCTCTCCTTGGCAGGTATCCCACAACTCTGGAATCTCTAACATCTTGGGTTCTCCAAGGCAATCCAGGCTGCAACTTCACAGCTTGGCACAATGGTCTCTCTACTAGGTCTCCATTAAGGGACACCTTTGACACATGCCTGGCCTCAGCTCTGTCCTTAGACGTGGAGGCAACTTCTATAACCCGTTTCTTCTATCCTTAACTCTAAATCCAGAACTACATGGCTGAAGTTGCCAAATTCTGCTGCTTACTGGGGCTGGAACATGGCCTATTGTTTAATTATATCTTCACCAGCTTTCTGTTTTCGTTTACTGCCTAAGCTTGGCTGTCCTTGAACTTGATCTTTAGACCAAGTTGACCTCAAGATCTCCTAGCCTCTGCCTTCCCTGTGCTGGGATTAAAGGTATGCATTACCACACCAGGCTCTAAACTTTTCTTCAATTCCTTTCCACAAGTTGGAAAGTTAGTTTGGTGGGATCTTGCCCTGAGGTCACCACTCCCTTTATTCCATTTCTTAATCCATTTATCTCCTTGAACAGAGGATTTAGCTCTGTTTCACTTTCTGGTGCCCTTTTTCTCCTCAAATTATTTCCCTTGCTCAGCTTGCTCCTTTTAATTTATATATCTTCATTAGAGTTACCACTAATATCCACATGATAGAGTCTATACTAGGCTGTTTTGAGATTTCTTCTGCCAACAGAAATAACCCAAAACTCTCCACTGTAGCCTCAGGTGAGACCACTGTCTCCCTATACCTGGGTTGTTAGCCAAGCTTACAGTACTGGGTATTGGTTGCCCTCTCCATGCTGTGGGTCTTGAACCCATTATGAGGGCAGCTGGTTTTGCTGCCTCATTCCTACCAGCAGTTAAGCCACTGTAACACAGGTGGGCATATATTGCTTTCTCAATGGTTTCTTTGTATTATTATGTTCACTTTATCCCAGTTAATTCTCCTCACCTACAGCACAGTCGTCTCCCCAGTGTTCCCCACATGCTCCTTGTTGACATCCTTTCACCCAGCGTATTCCCTCTCTTTACTTTTTTTTTACCTACTTTCTGCTACCCCTGCTCCAATCTCCCCATTCTATCTTTGTTTCCTGCCTTTCACAGGTAGTCTGTGTTAGACATACATAGATGCTGAAACATATGTTCTTATTTTTTATCCAGAAGTTTTAGGATATCAGGGTTTATGCTGAAGACACAAATCCAGGATTCTCATATGAAATAGAATGTGCAGCATATGGACCTGGAATCCCTAACCTATAGTAATTTTTCCCGGTTCTATCCATTTACCTGCAAGTTCAAATGATTTCATTTTTCTTTATAGCTGAATAATATTCCTTTGTGTTTATGTATCACATTTTCATTATCCATTCATCAATTTTGGGGCAGCTTGCCTGCTCCCTGTTCCTATCTACCGAGATTGGTAAGTGGACATGGATGTGTAGGTATTCCTCTTGTAGGCTATGGAGAGTCCTTTGGGTATGTGCCCAGGACTGTTGTAGCTGGATCACATGGTAGTTTTATTTTCAGTTTTTCAAGCCTCCAGACTGACTTCCAAAATGGCTTTACTAATGTGTATACGCATCAAGAGTATGGAAGAGTCACTTTTCCCACATCAATGCCAGAAATTGCTGATACTAGTTTTCTTGATGACAACCATTCATTCTGACTAGAGTGAAAGGGATTCTTAAAGTGGTCTAATCTGCATTTCTTTAATTGCTATGACTGTTGAGCAACTAACAAAAAATGTTTCCTAGCCATTTATATTTCTTCTTTTTAAAGTTTTATGTTTTGTTCTGTAGTCCATTTTTAAATTTGGCTGATTTTTCTTGGTGTTTACTTTTCTTAAATCCTTGATATAGTTGATACATTAATCCTCTGACACATGTATAGTTGGTAAAGATTTTTGTCCATTTGTGGACTGCATCTTCACTCTACTGACAGTTTCCTTTGCTATACAGACACCTCTTAACTTCATGAAAGCCCATGGGTTGATTGTTGTTCATCTTTCCTGGAGTCCTACTCAGACAAAGCATTTACCTATACCTAGATGTTGAAGCATATGCTCTTATTTTTTCTCTAGCAGTTTTAGAATGTAAGGATTTATGCTGAAGTATTTGATCCATTGGAATTGAGTTTTGTGGTTTTGTACATGTGGAGAAATGGTGATCTAGTTTCATCTTCTGCATGTTGTTTTCTAGGTTTTCCAACAACACTTGTTGAAGACACTGTCTGTTGCTGAATATTTAACTATGTAAAGATGTGCTGCATTTGTTCATGTTGTGGAATATTTGTTTGACTATGTAAATATGTGTTTCTATTTTACATTGTCTGCCTAAGGCACCTGATTAGTCTAATAAAAAGCTGAACAGCCAATAGTGAGGAAGGAGATATAGGTGGGACTTTCAGGCAGGAAGAGTAAGTAGGAGGAGGAATTTAGGCTCAAGGAAGAAAGAAAAGAAGCTCCAGGGAGATGGCAGGGACCAGCAAGACAGACATGGAGGAACCAGGAAAGTAGAGTATATAGAACGAGAGAAAGGTAAAAAGCCCAGAGGCAAAATACACATGAATAGTTACAGGTTAAATTAAGTTAAAAGAACTAGTCGGACAAGCCTAGGCTAAGCTGAGCATTCATAGTTAATGATAAGTCTCTATGTCTTTATTTGGGAGCTGGTTGGTGGCCCAAAGAAAATTCCAACTACAACTGTCTTTTTTCCAATATATATTTTTGGCATCTTTGTCAAAAGTCAGATGTCTGTAGTTGTACAGACTTATATCTTGCTCCTCTATCTTACTCAAGTGATTTATGTTTCTGTTTACATGCCAGTATCTGCTATTTTATTAATATAGCTCCGTAGTATAATTTGAAATCAGGTGTGCTCATAACCCCTGTCTTTTATGTTCCCATATGTACATTTGTATTTGAAAGAAATGGCCCTGAAGTTTTTGGGTTTTGTTTTGGATTGCATTTGACCTATAGTTTGCTTTTTGTAGGTAGGTTTTCACAGTATAAATTCTTTTTTTAAATTAATAAATTGGTGAATACCCTACTGTCATCAAAGAACCTTCATCCAGTAACTGATGGAAGCAGAAGCAGAGATCCACAGCCAAGCATCTGGCTGAATTCCAGGACTCTAGTTGAAGAGAGGGAAGAGGAATTCTATGAGCTAGGGGCAACAAGATCATGATGGGGAAATCTACAGAGACAACTGAACCAAGCTAATGGGAACTCATGAACATTAAACCAACAACTGTGGAGCCTGCATGGGACTGGACTAGGCCCTCTGCATAAGCGAGACAGTTGTGTAGTTTGGTCTGTTTGAGGGGCCCCTTGCAGTGGGATCAGGAGCTATCCCTGGTCTATGGTGGGACACCTTGCACAGCTTTGATGCAGGGGGGAGGGGCTTGGACAAGCCTCAACTGAATGTACCAGGCTTTGCTGACTCCCCATGGGAGGCCTTATCTTTTTGGAGGAGAGGATGGGGGATGTGGATTTGGGGGGAGGCTAGGGTGTGGAGTGGGAAGAGGGATGAGATGGTGAATCTGTGGTTGGTATATAAAATGAATTTAAAAATTATTTTTTTTCTTTATTAAGAATTTTTATTCATTTTACATTTCATCCACACATCTCCCTCTCATTCCTCCTCCCACTCCCTCAATTTACATCATCTTTAATGGAGAGAAAGACAAATGGTTTTATTAAAATCAGGAATAGGTAAAAGATGTCCACTTTCTTCATACCTATATGAAGTACCTTCAATAATGTACTTGGAGTCTCAGCTAGAGTAATAAGACAACTGGAAGAGATCAATAAGATTAAACTAGGAAATGAAGAAATCAAAGTATGCTCATTTGCAGATGATATGATCTTATATATAAAAGACCCTAAAGACTCCATCAGGAAACTTCTATGGCTGACAAATACCTTCCACCTAAGTTGTAAGATACAAAATTAACACACAAAAACAAGTGGCTTTCCTATATACAACTTACAAATATACTGAAAAAGGACTAAAGGAAACAACATCTCACAATAGCTTTAAAAAGTCTTGGAATAATTTTACCTAAGCAAGTAAAACATTTGTATAATAATAATAATAAAAAAAACTTGGGGGCATTGAAGAAAAGAATTGAAGAAGACACCAGAAGATGGAAAGATCTGCTTTGCTCGTAGATTGGTAAGATTAATATTGTGAAAATGACCTACCAAAAGCAATCAATGAAATTCCCATTTTGATAAATTTCAATACAATTCTGCACAGATATTGAAAAAAAAAACAATCTTCAACTTAATATGAATACATGCACAAAACCCAGGATAGCTAAAAACTGTCTTGAATAATATAAGAACTGCTGAAGTTATCACCATCCAAGACTTTAATTTGTATTACAGAGCAATAGTTAAAAAACAACAATAACAAAAACCCAAACAACCAATCAAACAACAAAAACCAACATGGTATTAAACTAAAAAACAGACACATCGATCAATGGGATAGACCTGAACACCCTGAAAAAATTAGGAGACATCTATGACGTTTGATTTTTGACAAAATAGCAAAAAATACCATGGCGAACTAACAGGGTCCTTTGGGGGCCAGCCCCTTAGACCTTTTCATGGTTCAGATCATATACTACAGGAAGCAAAAGAAACTAGGTATCTGAGGGTGAAAATGAATTAACTCACTCATGTGCTGTTCAAATCATGTCTCTTTACTGTTCTGCTTCTCTAAACCTACAGCTTCTTTTCAGCTCATTTTTCCTAAGTTTTCTCTGTTCTCATACTTAACTCTTCTCTTGTATAACTATATATTTCTCTTTGTTTCTTCTCTTAGTTTCTTCCGCCCCCCCCATTACAAATTTCCAAGTATGCATATATTCATTCATTCATTAGCAACTTTTTAATAACAAACAAACAAAAAACTACAAAGCAAACTCTCAGGGACCAGCATTCTTTTTAGATACAATAAAATTCTCATGTGGCAAAAGCTTGGTCAGCTTAATTAGTGACCGACAAGAGCTGCAGGTTATAAAAGTTCTGGCTGTCTCTTAAAGGGATAGTTACAAGGGCTATAAAGGGAAGAAACTGAACCAATGAGAGATTTAAGGAAGAGGCAAAGAATATGTGTGCTATTTTACATTTCTTAAGTGTGGTTAATAACATCTGGACATGATTAGCCAGTTAACAGCATTTTTATGTTAATCACCTGAATCTTAGGACCTAAACATAGTCTACTTAGCCTAAAATCTTGCATTAAAAATTGGTGGAGAAGTATATGTACAGTGTTAATTGCTTTTTGAATCAGAGTGGGGAGGTGCCAGTGGAGGAAGCTAAAGGCAACATAGGTGTTATTGATCTCTGAAGGACTTTGGTATAATAAGGCCAGACACCTACAAAATTGCCCTAGTTCGTCATAAATCTTTTGAAGGGCTTTGATCCAATAGGCCAAACATCTGCAGTGTTGCTCATGAATAAAATCTGTGAATGTTCTGTCTGTAATCTATCCCACGGGCACTTCATTTGGCAAATTTGCCCTGCAGCAAGCCTAGAATGGAGAACAAGACCTCTAAGTGTCTATAGTCCACATGGAACAATAGATCTAGTTAGGAAGCATTTTTAATATGTTTCTATTCATCAAAATTATACAGCTAAATGAGAAGTTATCTTCCTGACTATCCACAAATATGTGTGCCCATAAGATTGAGATGTAATCATGAGATTACATATACATATTAAATAAAAATGCATGTTAATGGGGAGATATCATAGCTGTTATTGCACAAGTGAAAATACAGATGAAACCCACAGTTTTCAGAGCCTTGCTCAATGGGTTATCTCAGAGAATGATTCCTTGGTGGGTTGACATTCACATTATTAACTGCTATAAGCTATAATTATGTCATAGCCTGCAATAACTCATGACAGTCACTCCTGATAGTGAACAGACTGTATCTTCAGCAAATGGTGCTAGTCAAACTGGATAGCTGCATGACGAAGGATGAAAATAGACCCATGACTATCATCCTGAATAAATATAAACTGCAATTGGATCAGGGACCTCAGGACAAGACCAAATATACTGTATCTGATGAACAGAAAGTAGGGAACAAGCTTGAACTCATTGGCACAGGAAAGAAAACAGGACATCCTTTATTGTTCTCTTGTTTCAGAACAGAAACCAATAGCACAGGCATTAAAACCAACAATTAATAAATATGTCCTCATGAAGCTAAAAAGCTTCTAGACAGCAAAGGGCAACATCATTTCAGAAAAGCAGCAGCCTACAGAATGGGAAAAAAAAAACTTCTCTAATTTTACATCCAAAAAGTGTTAATATCTAAAATATGTAAAGAACTGAAATAACTGAATGTGAAGGAAACAAATAAATAAACCAATTAAAAATTGGGGCATAGAACTAAACAGAGTGTTCTCAAAAGAACAAATGCAAATGGATGAGAAGTATTTTTTAAAATGTTCAATATACTTAGCTAGCAGGGAAATGCAAATTAAAATTATTTTGAGGTTTCATTGTGTCCTAGTCAGAATGGTCATATTAAAGAAAACAAATCACAGCACATACTGATAAGGATTTAGAACGGGTCTTCCCATTTCAAATAATTCAACCAGAAAATTCTCTCACAGGTGTACCCAGAAGCTTGGGTTTTAGATAATTCTAGATGGAGTCAAGTTGATGGTCAACACTAGCTATCACAGATAGTTTCATAGGAACATAGGAATCGCTGTTCATTTTTTATTTTATTTTTAAAAGCATCAACCCATCACTCATTGGCATTTTAAAAATACAGACATACACAAAAACAAAACAAAACAACAACAACAACAACAACAACAAAAAACTGGTCCTAGGCTGATAAGGTGGCTCAGTAGACAAATCTCTTGCTTTGCAAGCCTAGTCATCTACTTGAGTTCAATTCCTGAAATCCATTTAAAGTTGGAAAGAGAGATATAACTCCACCAATTTGTCCTCTGATCTCCACACATGTATTATTGCAGGTGTGTATCCACACTATACATTAAACACATGTGTGCACTTTTAACAAATTCTCATTTAATGGAGGCCATTTTTACATTGTATAATCTGAACTTTTGATACACTCAGTGACATGCTCAAGGCTGACAACAGCTACATCATGGAAGCTGAATAAATCCCAGGTCTGGGGATTCCATATCCTTTTCTTGCTGATGTGAACTCTCTTTGCTTTTAGTATGACCATAATTTGTGCTGTAGTGAACACTGGATATCTGAGCCTCAAACTTTTAAATCTCTGTACTTACAATGAGCTTCTCATTCTGCATGCTTCCCTGTACTGATATTAGCTGAACCAGTAGAGGTTCTAGTGTACACTCTTGAGTAAGACCAGAATTGTTTTTCAGTAAAGAATTTGCCTTGCTAAGTAAACTTACTTATGTGGTTTGTTATAGTAGGTTTTGCTATTATGAACTAGATTGAACTGTCAATCATGGCTCCCATGTTTTAGATTGTTTCCTCTGGGCAGGGGCATATGTGATATTATAAATGCCTTACCCATAGAACAGCCCTCTAGATTGAACTCTATTTAGAACATATAGAGAAGATGTCAAAATAGTTGTACAAAATAATGAGTTAGCACCAAGTGCTAATTAAATATTGATGCAAGTCATACCTTCAATTACCTTCATTATGGCAACATGTCTTATGCTGACATTAAATGCTTGCAGTATGAAGAACATGTTTAGTAATTAGCTGTGAATTATGTAAAAAAGAATCCTATGTTATAGTCCTTCATATTAAAATTGTTTAGAAGCTCCTTGGGAAAAAATCGAAAACAGTTTTTTAAAAATTTTGAAATAGTATGAATAACTGTATTTTATATTTGTAGTGTTGGATAGGGTCCTAGTTAAACTTCTGTTGCCATGATAAAATACTTACCAAAATAAATGTGGGTATAAAAGGGTTTATTTCAGTTTATGCTTTATGGTCCATCACTTAGGGAAGCTAAAGAAAGAACTCAAGGTACGAACTTGAAAGCAGGTTGAAGAAATATTGTTTAATGGCATGCTCAGCTTGCTTTCTGATACAACTCAGGACCATCTGCTCAAGGTTAGCAATGCCACAATGTACTAGGCTTTTCCACATCAATCATGAGTCAATAAAATGGCCATAGACATGCCCAAATCTAATCTGATAAAAACATTTACTTAGTTGATGTTCCCTCTTCCCAGGTGACTCTAGCTAGTGTGAAGTAGACAAAAACAAAGTCACACAATTAACTCCTCATCAGTTTGAAACACAAACTCATCATTGCTAAGCCATGACCTTTCCTTTCTTTGTCCCTGCAATCTCAGATTAATATCATATTATAAAACACAGTATACCTTTAAATCTCCCACAGTATTTACATTCCAGTGCTTTAAAAGTTCACCATCTTAAAAAAAAATATCCAGAATCTCTTAGCTGTGGGCTGTTGTAAAATCTAAAGTAAGTTACATTCTAATTCTAAGATGGAAGAACAATGGCACATGACAATTAGATCAAAGCAAAATTAAAGTTCAACAGTGTAGAAGCTCAATATTGGACTTCGGGGATTCACTCACAATCTTCTGGCACTAAACACGTTGAGTAGGCCTAACTCTTCAGGTCTGCCATCCACAGCTACCCTGGTAGGTTTAGGCTAGCTCTACTCTAAGCCTTCCACTGTCTTTGGTAGACGTCCCAAAGTCCTGGAATCTCCAGTATATGTGGATTTCTATTGCAACCAAGGCCGAATCTTCACCAATGGCCTCCTCTGGGCTCTCTTTAGGGACTCTGATGATACCTCATGGTACCAACCCTTCATGACCCCTTCAATTAAGTACTATGTGAGAAACGTTTGCACATTATTTGGCAAGGTCTGCTGCCAGCTTGACATGTAGCCTCATCTCCCTCTGGAACGCAGCTTCCATATGATGGCACTGAGGAAATACTTCTCTGAAGATTTTTCCTCTTAATGATGGTGGTCTCTTAGTAATTACAGACGATTCTTCAGCTTCCGGTAACCAGTATCACTTGTTTCAGTAAAGCAAATGTTTCTCTTTCACAGATTTTTTAATCCAAAGTATCACATAAACAGCCCTGATATACTCTTTGCTTCCCTTTGAAACTTCACAAGCCAGACCTCCATCACCTGCAGTTTCTCCACACTATTATCTTTCAAGCACTCACAGCACAACCTATTAAGCTTTCAGCTCTCATAGGCTTTTCCAACTCAAAGTTCAAACACTTCCATGATCTTCCTGGCAAAAAACATGTAAGAGCTTGTACCTCACTCTTTGATATCAACTTTCATGCTCCTTTGCTTTCTATTACTGTGATACACATGGTAACCATTCTTAGCGCCTTGAGCAGTCATGAGTTTCGAATTCACCATTTACTGCAAAAGGAAGCTTCTCTGGTAAAGGATGAAAAGAACATTTGTGTATGGGTATAAAGATAAACATTTAGATGGTAGATTGATATGATTTATCAAAACAACAGTAGGGAGCTGCCATCTAGGGCCCATGGCCAGCCCAACTATGGGTTTTTGACCATGTTACAGAACCAGGCTTGAATCCTTCTGTGGATAAGGCCTCAAAAACAACTGGAGAGTGTTAGATTACCACCATAGCAGTCATGCCACTGTTATAACAGTGTTCATATCTTGCCTGGGAGATTGGTGTTGCTGCATGCAAAACTGATAGCTGGAGAAAACCACTGATGACTTTTCCCTACATTAGCCTGCATGAAACAGAAAACCTTCTGAAACAGCAAATGACCTTTTTTTTTTGAGACAAGATATTTCTGTGTAGCCTTGGTAGTTCTAGCACTTGCTCTATAGATCAGGCTGGCAAACAAATTTTTACACATGATCTTGTTGAGCTTTCAATTTTATAGTGTCTTCCTAAATTTCTTTCTTGAGTGTTTTTACTATAGAGGAATTTCATGACCTTACTTTCAAGATATTTTTGTCAAGATACTTTTCTTGTGTGTGTGTGTGGGGGGGCATATTATAAATGGGATAATTTCTCTGATTTCTTTCTCAGTGTTTTGCCATTGGTTTATAGGAAGACTACTGATTTTTCTATGTTGAGTTTTGTATTCTGCCACTTTGCTGAAAATACTGATTATTTCTATAACTGTTGTAGTGAACTCCTTAATATCTCCTATGTGTAGAATTACATCTTCTGCAAATGGTGATACTCTGTCCTCTTCTTGTTTGTATCCTTTGTATCTCTACTTACTAATCTAGGCAGTACTTTCATCACTATTTTGAATAGGAATGGAGAGAAGACACTCTTGTCTGGTTTTTTGTCTTAGTAGAAATGCTTCAAGGTTTCTCCACTGAGTATAATGTTGTCTATAAGTTTGTCACATATAGCCTTTATTATGATGAGATGGGCTCCCTATATCCATACATTCTCAGAAGTTTTGACATAAAGAGATGTTGGATTTTGTCAAAGGACTTCTTCACATGCATTCAGATGATCATGTGATTTCTAGCATGTTCAGTGTTTCAAGTTTCAAACTGAGGTCTTGGATGGACTTGGATATAATTATTATACCGTTTGGTAGATATGGGTCTAATTTCATTCTTCTGCATGGGGACATCCAATTTCCCCAAAACCATTTGTTGAAGGTGTTGTCTCTTCTTCAGTGTATGCTTGTTTTGTTTTGTTTTCTCTGTCAAATATTAGATGGCTTTAATTAAAGTACTCTTTTTGGGGATCTTCTATTTTATTTCATTGGTTTGCACGTCTGTTTTTGTGTCAGTATCGTATTGCTTTTATTACAATAACTCTAGAATATATCTTGAAATCTAGAATAGCATTCCTTCAAGTATTTGGATTTTTTTTTGGGGGGGGGGTCAGGGGAGCTCAGGATTACTTTGGCATTCCAGTAAGTATGTGTCTTAGTTAGGATTTTATTGCTGTGAAGAGACATCATGACCACAGCAACTCTTATAAAGGAAAGTATTTGATTGGGGCTGGCTTACAGTTCAGGGGTTTAGTCCATTGTCATCATGGTGGGAAGCATGTCAGCATGCAGACAGATGTGGTGCTGGAGAAGGAGCTGAGAGTTCTACATCTGGATTGACAGGCAGCAGGAAGAGAGATACATTGGGCCTGGCTTGGACATTTGAAATCCCAAAGCCCACCCACAGTGACACACTTCCTCCAACAATGACACACTTACTTCATCAAGGCCACAGCCCCTAATAGTGCCAATCCATATGAGCCTATGGATGCCATTTTTATTCAAAACACGAAAGAGTGGGTCTTCTCTGCCTCTACATGAATTTTAGGATGTTTTTATTTTTCAATTTCTGTGAATAATGTTCTGGGTATTTTGACTGTGATTGCATTGAATCTACAAATTGCATTTGATAGGATGGTCATTTTCACAATTAATGAATATTTATGAACATGGAATGTTCTTGGAAGCATGGAAGTCCTTGTGCCCCTATATCTCCAGGAAAATCAGGAATGTTAAGGACTCAAGATTGTCCTTTCAAAGGGAAGGATGTATAATCTATTTTTCCAGAAGGCTAGGAATTGAAGGAGATTAATAGCCTGCTTATCTGTGTTAGCTGTTGAGTCAGGCCATATCAAGTACCCATGGTCAGTACTGGAGGTGGCTAGTAATCTGAATGACCCTTACATTACCTGCATGATCAGGATCTCCTCCAAGCTCCCACAAACAGAGATATTTAATATTCTAAATGACCCTTACATTATCAATATAGCCAGAGGCTCCCCCAAGAATCCACAACCAGGACTAGAGAGGGATAATAGCCCCAGTGATCTCTATACTATATGTATGACAGACAGCAGGCAAGATTCTTCCTTAGACCATCAATCTAGTATAGGTAGCCTCCATCTTCTTGGAAGAAATGACATGTACTTTGAGTTAAGTTTCAATATAATTATTGCCTTTTTGTGTAATGGAGATTTTGTTACACTAGGAAACTTGTTTCCGTATTATATTGTGTTTAAATACGCTGGCAATAAGTGACCTGGCATCAGACTCTCCAGAAGTTTTATCATCTTGGTATACTAAGTTCAGCTGAATTGAGTTTTCATTCTTGCCTCTTCACAGTTCATTTTCCTGCCTCTTATGACACCTGCAGGGAACCTCTCAGAATGTTTTTCCATTTTCTAGTGTCTTTTTCAATCGCTTTCTTTAGCAATTTGAAGTTTTCACTGTAGAATTCACCTCCTTAGTTAGGTTTCTTTTCTTTTTTTTTTTTTTTTTTGGTGTTTTGGGAAATGAGAGTATGCCCATAAGGCTTCTGATTTTCTGAGTTGATTTTGTACCCTGCCACTTTGCTGAGATTGTTGATTGTTTCTAAAAGTTTCCTGGTGGAATCTTTTGGTATCTTTTATGTATAATATTATATTGTCTGCAAATATAGATATTTGACTTCTTTTCCAAAATGAAATGAAACAAAGCAAACAAACAAAAAAAGCATGTTGGATTTGTCAAATGCCTTTTCCTGCATCTATTGAGGTGATCATGCCATTTTTGTCTCTGTCTATTGTTATCATTTATTATATTTAATGATTTAAAATTTTGAACCAACCCTATATTTCTAGGATAAAGCCAACTTCATTGTGGTCAATGATTTTATTTTGGCTTATATTTAGTTTGCTAGCATTTTATTGAGGAATTTTACATCTGTGTTAGTCAGAGATGGTGGTCTATAGTTTAGTGGTTTTTTAAAATTTATTATGTCTTTACTTCATTTGGGTATTAGAGTAATACTGCCTTGGTAGAATGAGTTTGGGAGTGGTCCTACTGTTTCTATTTTTGAAGGATTGGTTATAATTGATTTTATCACCTCAATTTCTCTAATATCTAAGTCATCAGAACAAAAAATAATCACAGAAACTGCAGAAGTAAATGACATCTTATGTCAAATGGTCCTAACAGCTGTATACAGATTATTCTACCCCAAAGGGAAAAAAATCCACACATTCTGCTCAGCAGAAGATGGAAGATTCTCTAAAATAAACTACATGCTGGGATACAAAGCAAGCCTTAACAACTACAGAAAATTGAAATGATGCCATATATTCTAGCTGAGTATTATTCAATATAATTTAAATTTGACAGCAAACAAAATTCTAGTAAATGTATAGTCTCTTTAGATTAAACTGAATGATGAATGGGTCAAAGAAGAAATCAAGAAAGAAATAAAACCATTTCTGTTACTAAACGAAAATGACAATACAACACAATGAAACATCTGGCACACATGGAAAGCAGTTCTGAAAGGGAAGTTGACAGCCCTAAGTACCTCCATTAAAAGACATCAGAAAGAACACAAATGCATGACTTAATAGTGTAACTCAAAAAGTTGGGAAAACAAGAATGAACCAAACTCAATCTTAGTAGACAGCAAGAAACAATAAAAATCTAAGTAGAAATTAATGAAATAGAAAAAAAAATACAAAGAACCAACGAGTCTAAGAACTGGTTACTTGAAAAGATAAACAAGATTATCAGCCTCTTGGCCCAATTTACCAAAGGAAAGAAATAGAGGATCCAAATTGATAGAGTTGGAAATGAGCAGGGAAATATTAAAACAAGGACCAAAATAAATAAATAAAACAAACAACAAACAAACAAAAACAAAACACTTTAGAAACCTTTACTGCACTAAGTTGGATAATATAAAAGAAATGGGTGAACTTTTGATTCATCCAAACTTCCAAAGTTAAACCAAGAAGAGACTCACAATCTAAACAGACCTGTAACAAAGGAGGAAATTTAAACAGTAGTAATAATTCTCTTGTCTAAAAGAAGCCCAGGTCCAGATGTATTCACAACAGAATTCTAGCAGACTGTTTCAGATTTTTTAAATGTAGGCACTTAAGAAAGGATTTATTTATATTAGATTTTTTATCTTATGTTTTAGTTTCCCTTCATTCTAAGAATTTTTAAATTTCCTTCTTTATTTCTTCAGTGATCTATCTGTTATACTACTTACTCTCAATGAGTTTGTGTACTTTCTGTAGTTTCTCTTATTTTCTATTTCTTATTTTATTTTAAGGTGCGGTCACATTGAGTATAAGGAATCATTTCAGTTTTCTCATATTTGTTGAGACTCACTTTCTGCTATACTGTGTAATTTTAGAAGGTCTATGGACTTCTAAAAAGAATGTGTGTTCTGGAATGTTAGGCAAAATGATCTGTAGGTATCTGGTAAATATTTTATTTATGATGTCATTAACTCCAATGTTTCTCTGTTCATTCTTTTGTCTGAAAGATCAATGAGCATTGAAGTAGTTGAACTTTGCTGTCATTCTTGTATTAGGCTTACGTTATAATTGGGTACTCCTGTTCATGTACATTTAGAATTCTAATATGATCTTGTTCAATTAATCTATATGATGGAACCTTCTTGGTTTCTCCTCTTTAGTTTATATTTGAAGGGGTTTTTTTTGTACAGTATTAGAAGAAGTACAAATACTTAATCCTTGGTTCCATTTGCTTAGAATACCTCTTATACCTCACTCTAAAATATGTCTGTCTTTGATGATGAGTTCTGTTTCTTTGAGAAAGCAAAAAGATAGAACCTGCTGCTATTGGTTGTTTTTGCTCTTTTGAGGGGCCTGCCACTCAGTTCCCAAATAAATCACACATGGGGGCTTATTCCTAATTGTAAATGTCCATCCTTAGCTTGGCTTGTTGTTAGCCAACTTTACTTAACTTAAAATTATCCTGTCCACCTTTTGCCTCTGGGTTTTTTCTTTCTCTATTTTTGTATAACTTTCTTTCTTACTCCATTGCTGGTTGTGTTGCTGGGTGGCTGGCCCCTGATGTCTTCCTCCTTCTCTTGCTTCTTCCTCTTCTTCCCAGATTTCTTCTTCTATATATTCTCTCTGCCTGCCAGCCCCATCTATCCTTTCTCCTACCTTGCTATTGGCAGTTTTTTATTAGACCATCAGGTGTTTTAGACAGGCACAGTAACACAGCTTCGCCGAGTTAAACAAATGCAATATGAACAAAAGCAACACACCTTAAAATAATATTCTACAACAACCTGCTTTCTTATTTACTCTGGGAGTCTGTGTCTTTTTACTAATTCACATCAATTTATTCCAATTTATTACTGTTATTTTTTTGTGGTGTTTTCTTATTTATCACTTGCTTATTTGTCCTACTATTGCTTATTTTTCTTCTATAGCCTCTTGGTTGGTTACACTTCTTTTCAGATGAAGTATTCCTTGTAGTATCCTCTACAGAGCAGCAGTCAGGAATCCCTTTAGGCTGATTTTATCATGGAAAATGTTTGTTTCTCCTTTACATATGACAGTTGTTTTCCTGGGGACAATAGTCTAGCTTGATAGTTTTGTTCTTTTGGGGCATGTAATACATTCTTCCAAGGCCTCCTGATTTTTTTTTAATAAAAATTCTATTAATAAGCTAGAATTTTAATTTTAATTATATTTGAGTTGGCCCTTTACTCTGGCAACTTTCAGTACTTTTTTGTTTTGTATGTTTAGTGTTTTAACTCTGACATCATGTTGTGAGGATGTTCTTTTCTAATCCTTTCTACTTAACCTTCTTTAAGCCTCTTGTATCTGATTTGGCATCTCTTCCCCTTGATTTAGAAAATCTTCTATAATCATATTGAAAATATTTTTGTGCCTTTGTCATGGAATCCATCTCCTTCATCTCTGCTCATAATTCATATATTTATTTTCTCCTTGGTGTTTCAAAGCTCCTGTATGCCTTATTCATATATTTCAAAAAATTATCATTGAACTTCACTGGGTGGTCCACTCCCTCAGCCCTTATGTTCTGCCCTTCACACAATCCATTCTATTAGTGAAGCTTTCCGAAGAGCTTTTATTTGACTTATCTCAGTGGGAGTTGGGCCAGATTTTTCACTCCGTGTGGTGCTTTTAGTTCCTCTAACTTCTAAGGTTGCCCTAGGTATTAGTTTGCTTAACTAGGAGAAAAATTGGTAGGCTTGATACATCAGTCAAATTAAACCTGTATATTCCATGTGCTGGCAGAACATTAAGTTCCACAACCCCGTGATCTTTTCTAATTTGATTCTCATCTGAGCTAAATTGTCTCAGGGACACAGCATCGTGTCTGGGGATTCCTGGGCCTGTGTTCCCAGGCTTAGCCTTGGACTAAGTCTGTGTATGATGCCACATTAAGCCTCTCTCTACTTACTTTTTAAGCAAACTGAGTAGAAGCAAGAAAGACACTAATATTGATTGAAATGGCCATCCCCTCTGTTAACAGGACTGAACCCAACAGGGCCAGTTGTTTTTTGTTTTGTTTTATTTTGTTTTCCCAGGGGCCAATTTGCCAAGATCTCTGCCCCATATTACCCCACCATCCTATGTTGACTCATGTCTGGTTTCAATCAGACCCTCAGGAAGTACATCCAGTCTGGTAGCCAATTAGGGTCCTACCTGGTCACAAGCAAGAACTGTTCTTGGTATTTTCAGTCAAACAGCCCCTGACACTGCAACCACAGTTGCTGACCAGATGTCATGAGCCAATCATAAAATGATTCCTGTACCAGTAAGAGTCTATACCCAATCTCTTAAAAGTACACTTAACCACAGCTGGAATTCCCCTAATCCTGCTTAAAAGGATCCTGAAAGCTTCTCTTAAAGTTGCCATTTGCTGCTTTGTCGGGGGTTTGACCCCAGCATGCTGAATTTTTTTATTAAATGCTCTTGCTGATTACATATATGACTAGTGGTCTTTTATGGGACTTCTTGTGGACCCTAACAGTGGGGAGATTTGGGGAAGCTATTTATCTATCCATCATCTAAGTTTTTACTTATATTTTTAAAGATTTATTTGTTTTTATTTTATGTGTATGAGTGCTTTGCTTGCATTTATGCCTGTGACTCACAAGCTTGCAGGGTCTGTAGAGGCCAGACATACTGGAACTGGAATTAATGATGCTTGTTAGGCACTATGTAGGTCCAGGGAATTGAACCCAGGTCCTCTGGAAGAGCAGCCAGTGCTCTTAACAGTTCATTCATCTCTCCGTCTTTTTTGACATCTAATTTTTGACATCTTAAATGTGTATGTCCTCTTTTACTTTTATTTGTCCGTGAATCAAATGCCTGGCACTGTCAAATGTGACCATTATTAATAGCCATAAGATTTTGATCAAGAGGCAACTTGGCCATCTACACATATAAGTGACAAGGATGCCTCTTTGCTGTGAATAAACATGGTACTGCCTGATATCAGATAAAGTCTCTCTTTCTTTCCAACTTCTGCCTCTCTACAACTGCTGTTAAGTAATCTAACATATGGTTTCAAAGACCTGGGATGGGAAATCTGAGCCTACTAGAGGCTCAAGTCCACCATGGACAAATCTCCTATGGCTCTCCTTATTTCCTGGCTTTGGTTGAGAGGCATGTTTCCCTTAAGCAGGCTCTTCTTTTTACTCTCTGTCTTTACCCTTTCTCTCTCACCTTAATGTCTCTCCCTGACACAGTCTGACTTAGGAGGCCATGCTGTATTTGAACAGAGCACACTTGCAACACAGTAAAACAGTAAAAACCAGGACAAAGTAATCTGTTGAACATAACTTGAAGGTGCCCCAGGTAGATCTAGGAGCTCACTGAAGCCTTTTTTCTGTAAGACTTGCCTTGTCAAAGGTATTTAAGACTACACTGGCTGTGAGAACCACATGAAAGCCCCCAGAACCTTCCACTAACCCTGTGGTTTCTTAACCCTGGAACTGTAACAATTTGGGATGTTCCCTTCCTTTCCAGACACATTTGGTCATTTCAAGACTTAGAGGACACTCTAAGCAAGTGGATATTGACCCCCATTCTTGCCTTTGTCACACATCCACTCTGAATTTTCCATAGACAAATGGCCACTGTTGGCCCATTCAGAACTTTTGATTTTTAGTATCTGAAGTAATTTAAGTAACTTCATAAGAAGTAATGACAGTGTGTTCTGAGGCCCCGTCCACATTCACTTTAATTCTTCTCAAGGCTCTGGCTTACAACCATGCTCAGAGTCTGGGTGCTCATTCCTGTTTCTGCTGGGCCTCCAAACTTATATATCTATTTCTAACTTAGGCAACATAGAACTCTCTTGTCTTATGTCTATTTTGCCTTATGATTTTGGCCTACTGTGTTTCTGCCGATCCAAGACGGGAAAATTCTGCTTTTATGTTTAACAGCTGAGAGGTAATGGCATTTCCGATTGTCTGCCCCATCTGCAGATATATACACGGTGGTTATGGATATGAAGATTAATAAGTACAGTCTTACAGAGATTCAAATGTCTTTTGTGCATGGATAATGTTGAAAAATTGTTTGATGCTATTCTACTCTAATGAGAGAAGGCTGGCATTGGAGTTGTAATTTGGCCAGTCTGCTCCAGACCCAAGCATGTTGTTGAAAAGTTTCTTCCAAAGTCTGTCTTGGTTCAGGCTGTCCCACTGACTCTGTGGCAGGAAAAAGGAGCGCAAAACAGAACAGCCAGAAAAAGATACTTTGTGCTGGAGAAAACTCAGAGCTAAACTATTTCCCATAGCAGTTACAAATGGCAAGGTGTTTAACTTTCTGAATTCTAACCCCTGGCCCTTGGTTTTGTTTACTATGTTTAAAGTTTTTGTTGAAACTTTAGCTTTCTGTATTTTATGATTTGTAAGTTCATTGAATGTTATTTTAAAAGGATGTATAGATAATCTTAATTTGCTATAACATATGGATTCAACTCTTTTTTAGGAAAGGGGTGTATTCATGATAGGTTTGTGAGGTATCATGGCTTACAACCATCTTGGCTGCTGACCTAGGCTCACCTTGGAGTAAGTAACAACCATGAGACTTTCTGCCTTTTTGGCTTCTAACCTAGCAATCATATGACTCAGCTACTGTCATTACTAAGGTTAAAAGGAGGGCATGCCAATTAACTTCACTACCATCTTGGTTTAGGTGACCATGTGGCATGAGGTGGTTTATTTTATTTCCCTACATTAAGGAAGCAGTAGTAGGTTCACAAAATATTTTGGATTAGGATGGATTTTTATGTATGATGATTTTTGTCCTGAAAATGAAAAGTAACAGATGAGGTCAAAACAGCGAACAAGGTCTATGCAACATATGTTTGATTGAGGCTTATGTGTTCCTAAAGTTATAATGATCTATTCATGCTAAGAGAAACTGACCTAAAGACATATATCTTTGCTAATTTTGTTAACCTTTAGCTATTTGATAAAACTGTGTCATATTAAAAAATGACATTTTGTAAAAGTGCATTATAAAAGGATCAAGAAAATGAGGTTCCCAGTCTCTGGACTGGATTTATGGTTTAAAATTTTTTGATATTTGATTTTTGATTAAAAAACAATAACTTTTTAAGGTTCTAAATTAACAGTGATAAAATTGTAAAATCTTAATCTTATAAAAGTTACCAACTTATTGTAAACTGTTGAAGATAATTAAGGTATACAAGTTAAGGTTTAGTCATGCTCAGTATAAATGTAATTTATTTAGAGACAAGCTTAGAAGAGACCAATTTATAGCTCCCATTTTATAATCTTCTATATATAGTCAACATTAAGCCTATAGAAAATGACTTAAAATAAGTTCAAAGTACAATTAAAGTTTGTTTAATGTAAAATAATATTGAAAATCAGGTATATTATTAAAATTGGTTATAGAAGATTGAATGCATGAGAAAAATGGGTTAAATTTACTATACACTTGCATGCCAGAATTCCCCAAGCTCAGGAAATTCCCTTGGTTGGAGTATCATCCCACTAGAGTACATTGCATGCTAGCTGCTAGCTTCATTAGAGGACAAGAATGCATAGAAAACAAGACCTTCCAGAAGTCTGCTACTTCTGCTTCCATCTGCATAAGCCTGGAGAACCCTGGCTGTGTAGGCCTGACCAGCTCCAGCCATGTAGGCCAAACCAGAAAAAAATACTGTCTTTTGTGGGACGTTTACCCACCAACCCCACAGCTTCCCAGAGTTTTCTTGAGTGTGAGCAGCAGGAAATATTAGATAGAAGGATTTATTGCGGAGAATCTTGCGGAGATAAACAGATAGAAAATAAAGGATAGCCTCGAGAGGGCCTGGTACCTATTCCAAGGGCCCCGACTGTCTTTGCCCCAGGGTTTTTATAGAGACGCCAAGGGGTGGAGCAAATGACCTCCTCCCCCAACACAGCCAAGTGCAGACCATCTCAGGCACCTGCACTCAGGCCCGTGGTCCTAGTCATCCTCTATGCGGACCTGCTGGGTAAAGCCACGAGGAACCCGAGAACGGGCTCCCACAGTCTTTCTTATCTAAAGATGAATTACTCCTCATGTTTCACCTGTTTCACATGATAGGTTCTCTTGCCCATTGGAGGATCTCAAAGTCTGCACCTACATACTGAATGTCTCGGCCAACAGAGAGACAAATAGCAATTACTCTGCCCTCAATGTCTCCTGAACTGACATATGAGGATGCTGTGAACAGTGGAACCTTATACCTAAGCCTGTCATCTGACCTTTTGGAACCATAGTACGCTAGTTCAGCTGGCTGAGCCCTTTACCCTGGCATTTAATTCTTCCTCTTAGTAAAGGCTAATTTCAGGGTCCACATCCCAGCCACCACGTGTCTGCTGATTAAAGAAGGATACCAGATCCTCTGTTATCAAAGTCACAGCTTTAAAAAGTTATTCAGAATATCCAGCTGGTTTCTTTGGCAGTTGGGAACATGCTTACTGCTGTCATTGTGTGGTGACACAGAGATTTGTCCATCAGCATAGGGAGTAAAGAGCTGGCTTTAGTCTTCTTTGTCACTTCAGTCCCTGTGACATATAAGGTATTTATGACAATTTTGACCTGACTGACTGTACTTTTGTCTGTTGGTTGAGTGTATGGAATGATGAACTTTGTATATTTGTTTTAAATTGATGTTAAAAAATATGCATTGTCATATTTTCAAATACTAGATCTGGTCATTTAAAGTAATAGTCTCAATTTTATAATTTTATCTTAGCAAATTTTTCTAACCAAAAATTGAGTTTTATTTGGGGACATTATTTTCGTTCATTAAATAACCTTATGTTAACTTTATATTTAACCTTATGTTATAGTGACTCACATTAATCTTGATGTTAAAGTTTTCCTCATGTAACTTTGTCTCTTAATATTCCCCACAAAATCATAGGGTTATTACCTCCTGGCTTTTGTTCTGGATCTTTGCCAACTGTTAAGTTTATGATGGCCCCTTGGATGGACTTTCTTCTGGGGCACTCTAACAGCTGCTCCCCTCACTGCCCATCTGTCAACCTTGAAGAAGATATCAGCACCCCCAAACCTCTAAAATCAGTTTGGGTGACCTGTAAAAGGGGATTAATGAGCTATGGGCCATCCAACTCATCCCTCTTGTCACTCTGGACTTTGGTTTGGGGACTCAGAACTAAAACGGCTGGACTGAATGAAGCTTTCTTTGCATCAATTAATCTCTCCATCTCACCAGCTCAGATCAGCTTAACATCCTTCAGGACTAGCTCAACTCCTTGACTGCTGAAATACTCCAAGATTAAAAAGAACTAGATCTGCTAAGGATGGAATTTTTGCCCTCTTCAAACAATACTGCTTCTCACCCATAAATCCTAACTGGTTTGAAATGGGGCCTCAAGACACAGAGACCAGACAAAAACTCCTTCCGGTTCCCTCCCACTCTGGTTCCTCCCCTTGATCACTCTTTCCTCCTTATTAGCCTCAGACCTATGTTTTTACCCTGTCTTTTAAATGTTTAACTTATTGAACTCACCCTATACCCAAACAAAAGGTACCATGCAAGCTCTCACAATGGCTCTCACCCTACAACAGCTCCATTTGTTCCTGATGCATCTGCAAAGAGATCTTTTTGATACTGTGGAGAAACTGGCTAAGGGAACTTTCATTCTTTCACTCTGGACCAGATACTGTTATTTACATTGCTTCTCTATTTTCTCCTGTTCCTTTTTTTTTTTTTAATTTGTTTTTTGAGACAGGGTTTCTCTGTGTAGTTTTGGTGCCTGTCCTGGATCTCGCTCTGTAGACCAGGCTGGCCTCGAACTCACAGAGGTCTAGTCTGGCTCTGCCTCCCGAGTGCTGGGATTAAAGGCATGTGCCACCACCGCCCAGCGTCTGTTCCCTTCCTTTGATGCTATGTAGCTCCTTACCACTTCTAGCTCACTTCGGTGCAGCTGACATTGCAATGGGAGTAGTCATTGTTTCCTGAATCTACTTTATGCCCACTTTCTCTCACTGGCCCACTTCATTTCTCCCACCTCTGTTCTTCCCCATCTCTTACCCTTTCCAGAAAAGCGCCGTGTTGCTCTGTAACCAAATCATTTGCTTATAGCCCTCTAGTAATTTTTGCAAGACTCTTCAGGAATGCTCGGCAGTACTCACCTGATCCATCATAGCTGATCAAATTAAACTTCTCCCCCAAAACGTGACCAGAGGACCCCTTCTTCAATGGACTCAGAATTATCCCCTTCAACAAAGACCCTCCTCAGTGGAAAGCAGCTGTCATACCTCTGCCCTGCATTTTTTATATCCTCTCAGAGTTAGGAATGATAGTTTCCTGCAGAGGACAAGATTTCCTAGCTTCCCATGTGGACAATGGAAGGCATTTATGCCCCTCTAAGGGGCCACACCTATCTTCTGTAAGCATTTTGGCCATCACATAGGTGACAAAGACACCCCCTCACCATGAGTAAGCAGGGTCCCACCTACGGTCAGAAAAAAAAAAAAAAAACAGATTTCAATCAAGAACACTCAGTATGGTTCTGGTATCGTGGGTATTAGAATAACTTGGCTTGTTTACCCTGAATATTCTAGGGCATTCCCTTGTAGGTAAGTCTACAAATATAGAGGAGGTCATGGTATAGACAGTATAGGTTTACAACCAAAACCTAATGCCTAATATGAGGCATTTGAATCCTAAGTGTGTATTAGAATTAACATTGGTCTTCTAAAATATACTATAAATGAATTGAGGAATTACTAAAAGTCTTTTGTCAGTGTGTTCTAGAACATAAATCAATTTTAGAAAGCAAAGAAATTATAATACTACACATAGATAAACTAGAAGACATTATAATAAGGAAAATAAGCCAGCCATAACCTGTAAATGTTGCATGATTACACATGTGAGTGCTCTATAAACATGCAAATCATAGAACCAGAAAGTAAACTGATACATTCCAGGCACTGAGTGGGTTAGTAGATGGGTGGTGATATAGACAGAGTTAATGCTTAGTCGGAGTAGAGTTCATTTTTACGAATAGTGGTTTATGTATGATAGTAGTCATGGTCATGGAATATTACAATTGATTTTAATGTCACTAAATTGTGCATGTAAAATGATTGATAGTAAATTTTATGTTGCATGCAATATAAAAAAGGGGGAAAAA